>JABFOU010000063.1:0-16475 GCA_022817745.1 Scelioninae gen. 1 sp. ZL-2020 | reverse complement strand
CAAGGTGCATTTCCAAATAACTGAAATGTTCAGGGGTGTAACTATTAAATATTTATCTTTAACAATTAGCATGTTCTGCACATAAGTGCATCCTTTAATCATATAAAATATTGGTACTTTCCAAATGCGCTAAATATTTATTTTATTATCAATCAATAGAAAAAATACACTTATGCGCATTTGGTGACCAGATTTTGATTTTGTTTTTGAATTTTGATTGTAAATTTTGTTTTCTTTGTGATGTTAATTTTGTTAGTGTTTATTATTTCATTGAATTCCGGATTTAAAATTTGACAATTTTTATTTTTAATAATTTTGAATTTACATTCTGCATTATAATATATTCCAATTTCAATTCTGTAATTTATTATTTACAAAATATAAATATTAATATATAATCAATTTAGATTATTTATTTTGATTTCTTATTTAATTTGTAATTTTGATAATTTATTTTGTTAATGTAAATAAAATTTTTAATTCAAACTTTGAATGTTGAATTTTAATTGTAGACTGTATAAATTACATTTTTAACTTTTTTTTGTTTACATTTTTCTTTTGATTTTTATTTTATTTTTCAATATTCGATTCACTACTTAATTTTTTATATTGAATGTGTAATTGTATTTCGGATTTTCATTTTACATTCTCATTGTGGATTTAATTTTTTCTTTTAAATTTTCGAGTTTATATTTTTTAAAATATATTAATTTTTAATTTTGATTTTGTTAGTTTCGGTTTTTAATCATTATACTATCTTCGAAATTTAACATGAAAAATAAAAATCGAAAATTAAACTGTATGTCGAGGTGAGAGTCAGATATTAAAATTAAACATTTAAATTTATTTATTTATATTTGATAAAAAAAAATTTTGTTGATTTATATTGTCAAAATTCACATAAATAATATTGAATGCAATGAAGCTAAATACAGTTTAAGTAATTAAGTTTCATGTTAGTAGATAAAAAATTATTAATACTATGTTTAAGATTTCAGATTCATAACTGTAAAATTTGCATAATTATTGAACTGAAGGAATCAGGAAAATAAATTGTATTTATCATCTGGCTTCCTATTTATTTTTTTAACATAAAATACCATTACTTGATTTTCAATTACAAACAACATCGCATCATATTTTTGCTGCAGTTAAGGAGGTTCTGTCTTTAGCACTAAAGCTTTTAAATCTATTATATTATGAATTAAAAGAAATGTACCAAAAATTACCATACTTTGAACCATTAATAAAAAATAGAATTTAACTGTAAAAATCAATACAAAGCGTTACTCAGTAAAAAAAAGTCTAATTATCAGAAATAAATTTTACAATAATGATAATAATGTTAGCGAATTGACAATTATTGTTTTAATTTTGAACTGTAGCTTTAGCGCGAATGATCGAACCTCCTTAAAAATTCACTTCGTGATTAGTCGAACTGTTATTAAAATACAAAAATATCGTAAATTCACATACAATTTAGTTTTGTAATTCTACATATTTTAAAACAAGATTGAAGAACAATTTTTCGGTACTGGAAAACGTTTTGTTCATCAGCAGGTTTTTTTTTTTTTTTTATTTGAAACATATTATAACATTTTACTCGTAATTTTTCTTTTTGCTTCCATTTTTAATACCGCCTTATTTGATTTAAAGTTAAGTCGCTTCGAATCATTTTTTATAACGCAATACTTTAATCACATATTTTTTTAAATAAATAACATCGAATTATTATTATAATTATTTTTTTTGTTTAATAAACTGAACATCGATTTTTCAAATACTAATCGAAATCAATGGTCTACCAAGTAATATATATCGCATCATACACCGAGAAGAAAATCTTATCTAAACATTTGTCTGTCAATTTTTTTATTTTTTAATTTACCGTTATTAATACTGTCTTTTCGTTTTATTTAAAGTTAAAAATCGCATCGAATCATTTTTTATAGCGCAAAACTTTCAATCACATTTTTTTTAACAAATAACATCGGATTATCGGACAAAACATATCTCTGTCAAGTTTTTTTCCCGTTTTTTTGTTTTATACAAAATAAAAATCGCATCGATATTATTTTTTAAAACGCAAAACTTTTTATCATATATTTCTTTTACATAAATATTATTGGATTATTTATTGTAATAAACGTAACTTAGCATTAAATGATTTCTAATTACCAACAATACCGCATCATATCTTTGCTGCAGTTAATCATTCACTTCGTGACTAGTTAAACTTTTATGATATGAAGAAAAAAACATCGCAAATAAACGTACAAGTTACATTAGTTTTGAAACTAAATTTTTTCAAACAAAATTTAAAATATTGTAAGGTTTAAATGATTTGACCCGAGTCGTAGAAAAGAGCCAACGCCGTGGCGAACTGGCATGCAGTAGTTTCTTACGAGCTCGGGTCTCATCAGTTCAGACCCTACAATATTGGCAATAAAGTACGATGAGCTGAATTAACAGGTGACAGGCACATCGGGCAGGACATCGTACGCGAGTCAGCTTCTGCAGCCGCAGTTAAACTGTTTACGCAATAGCAGCACAAGGTTTGATGTTTGCACGGCAAGAGTAGAATTACCGACTCTCTGCGTCGACACATGGTGCAAAAGTGATCAAACGTATCACGTCTTATATCGAATAATAGAAAATTTTCATGAATGCCATCTATAAATAGAAAAAACATAAGTTACGAATAAATAATTATTTAGACATTATTTTTGGTAAAAAAAACACTTGGCAAGAAACTACACTTTAGCGTTAGACAAAAAATTAGTTTTTGCAAACAATTACAACTGTGCTAATTTTTTTCTTTTTTTAATTTTACAGAAAATGGTATTTAAACTATAATAAAAATGAAAAAAAACAAACAAACAAACAAAAAACAATTAGTTACTTACTTTGGCGTAATACATCTGTCGGCGCTTCTGAACTGCCTTCACGTATATACATTTTTACTCGCATACAATCTTCCACGATTGTCCGACAATACGGACATCTAGCTCGTCGTAATTCTTCTTCGGCAACATCGACCAACATATTTACGCATGTTGCACATGCAATTTGATGCCGGCACGGTAAAAATAGAATGCAGGAATCGACTTCTCTGCAAATGATGCACATAGTATCGAATGAATCGTTACTAACAGTAAAGATGGGGATTTCCGGGTTATGTTGTCGAACATCTAGATAAAATGAAATTTATGTTTGAAATGGTTATTTGTATTTATGTATGTATATTATTTAAAATGTAAGGCTTCGTTACATTATTGAACTTCACTTATTAATTAATTTATTTATTTATATATATATATTAAAATGAATAAAAATTACTTTGATCTGTGCGATTCTCTTCTACATCATTGTCACTGCCACTATTGTCATTGCTTGGTGGACCATTGATTTCGTCCAAGTTCTCGTTTTCGGCTACATCTACAAAATTAATATAAATATGAGAAATAGTACTTAATGAAAATCAATTGCATACACGAAAAACAAACAAAAATAAAGAAAACCATAAATATAAAAATGAAAAATCAGTGCATTGTCTATCAACGTTTTGTTAACAGAGTGCTCTTCGAGTAGAAGTGCAATAAATCTCGAGTCTTACCGCAAAATCAGCTGATATATACATATATATTCTTAATTATTCATTATTATTTTTTTCATACAAAATGTAGAAAATAATTTGGTTGATATAACCATTTACTGCTGCAAAATTCCATCACCATATTCGACGCACTTTCACTTATAGAAAAAGTCTTATGTAAACAGAACTTGCAAGAGAAAAACGAAACATAAACACTCACACAAACATAAAATCATTAAGTGACGATTCGTGACTTTTCAGCAGTAAATGGTTAATTAACACAGATACAGAAGTCGGACACAACGACATTTGCAGGCTTTAAAATATACAGAAATAATAAAATCTTTTACAAAAATCAGAAACCAAAAATGAATTTTTATTTTAATAACCCTGGTAAAATTATTTCCATGGAAATTTCAGAAAAAATTCTGAAAAATTCAGAAAAAATCTCTGAAAAATTTCTAAAAATCTGTCAAAATTGGGACTTTTAAGAGTTTTTCAGAGATATTGTTTTTATTAACTTGAATTTTGTTTTCTAGATATGAGAGAAAACTCTGACAATTTCTGAAAAAGTCAGAAAATCTAAGAAATATTTTGTATAATTTTCATGAAATTATTATAATAAAAAATTGGACTTGTTCTATTTATACAAAATCAATTCAAGTTAAAAAAAATTCAAGTTAAGAAAAATAATATCTTTGAAAAACTCTGAAAAGTCCCAATTTTGACAGTTTTTCAGACTTTTTTCAGAGATTTTTTCTGAATTTTTCAGAAATATTTTCTGAAATTTCCAGAGAAATATTTTTTACCAGGGAATTGATTACAGATATTGAATTCAAATACCATAATTACTGTTGATGTAAAACTGGTTGATAACCTCAGTGAGGTTGTGCAGGTTGTTCACGAAAACTTCCATTGCTTCCGCTACACTTATCCTATTTTCTTCCAAGTTATTCCATATCAAGACTAACACTTGTGTGTTCATGACATATTGGAGCAAGGGAGTATGTCTTGCTCGTCCGCACTGCTCTAAGTTCCTAAGATCCCGCGATATACGCTGTTGCAATTGCAGAAGTTTTCCTGCATAAAAGAAATAACAACATTAGGTTTTTTGCGAAGAGATTGCTAAGACTGCAGAGTCACGAGTAGCGAATTTTGTAAGTTTCAGTAAGCCAATTTGTTTGACTAAAAAAGTATTAAAATAAACATAATACAGTTATTTTACGTTAATTTTACGTTACTAAAGTTATTTGTCACTCCCGGAGTTTGGGTGTTTTTCATAATAGTATATTAAGGTTATTTTTCAAGTGATTGTAGCTGCAAATTTTTTGTCAGTTTCACAGCCAAAATCAGTAAACAGAATAGAATACAAAGTAAACCCAGACATTTGTTCAATTTTTACGAATGACTGGGTTTGTTTTTTATTTAATTTTAGGCATTAGTTTTTCCTGACAAACTGACAAAACTTTTGAAGTGATTAACACCTTGAAGTATCGCCTTAAGCAACAAGGGAGCGAGGAACGACTTCGCGAGGCAAGCTGGGACTAGAGCCGAGGGCGGGCCGAACAAAACCGAGGGGCGCCGAAGGCACCCTGAGGTTTTTTCGGCCGCCCGAGGTTCTATTCACAGCTTAGCCGAGTGAAGATGTTCCTCGTTTCCACGTTGCTTACAATATTTTTCGTTACAAGCGCGCGCGAAAAGACTCTTCAAGTGCGTTTTCTGGGCGCGAAGAAAGTCTTCGCTCCCTTGGGAACTCCTCGCTCCCTAGGGAACGAAGGCGCTCTTCGCGCCCAGAAAACAAGCACACGAAGAGTCACTTCGCGCGCGCGTGTGACGAAAAATTTATTTGCAAGCATAATTGTTTTTTAATACACTGAGAAAAAAAATCGGTCAAATTAACCGTACCACTAAGCCAATGCAACCTAACTTGTCAAGTACCGAAAGAACGGTAAAAACTGCTGGTCAGGTTAAATCAGGTTAAGTTATTTCAACTGTAAAATAAAAGTGAATTTATAGTTATGCTGGTTATACTTTGAAAACTTAAGTTGGTACAACTGAAAAGTTGTACCTTAAATCTATTTAATTGCTTAAAATTTACTTAATTATTCTTAAAAAAACAACTTAATTGCCAGGCAAAATTTTGGAAACAGTTCAAGTTGTTATTAATGTACTAGTAAAGTCAATTTTACTTTTTTTTTCTCAGTGTAATGAAAAACATGAAAGTTATACTCAAGAAAACCCATAAACTGGGATGCTGGCCCATCATATCACGTAAAATTCTGTTCAAAGCTTCGCAGTTGTTGTTAGTTCTTCTTAACATGCCACATACAGATAAAGTGTTTGGTCCGACCGTCATCAGCCATTGATTATTAAAATAATGAATAAATCGATCTAGTCTCAATCGGCATTCTTCGGACAATCCAGCAGTACATTCCTTAAATGTTTCAATGATTTTTTCTGCAGGAAGTAAAGGCAGAACTTTAATTTTATTGATGAAATGTCGCGCTTCATCATTTCTCCTAATGTACAGGGCCAGCTGTCTGTCACTGTCAATTTTAGTCGTAATTACCTTTAAAAAACAAAATAAAAACAAAAAGAAATAAAAGTAAACGGTATTACAATTATCGAAAAATGTGTTAGTATCAAAATTGTGAATCCAAGTATAGACACAACTTCGAGAAAGTAGTTGGGTTCAGCATTTTTTCAATATCGTTATCTAAAATATTTAAATTTAAGAGTAAACTACTTTAAAAAAAGGAAGAAAAAAAAATCATAACTTAAATATAAACGTAGACAATTATTATGTCGACATTAAAAAAATATGTTTACCGAGATTTCATAATTTAAAAAATTTTGAGAATTTCGAAACAGTTCAACATTTTCAAAAATTACAGAATTTTAAAAAAATTTATAATTTTTAAAAAGTTTGTCAAATTTTGATTACTTTAATATTCTGTCAAACGGGGCGAGTCGCGCACTATGACTAATAACTAAGATTAATATGTTCATTTATACAATATTGTATTTCACTTACAAGTTATAGAGTTTTGATCGTGAGAAAATGATTTTGTAATCAAAAACTATGTAACTCTTTGAGGAATTTCTAGTAATGTGTATACTCGCCCCAAAAATTAGTCGACTCACCCCGTTTGACGGTTCTATAAAATATAAAAATATTGAAAAAATTTTAATATTTAGAAAAATTTTTATAATAAAGAAACATTTTAAAATAAAAAAGATATAGATAATTTTAAAAATTTTAAACTTATAAAAAAATTTAGAAATATTGGAAAACTTTTTAAAATATAAAAATTACGAAAATTAAAAAAAATCTACACGGAGAAGAATTTGCACTACAAAAAGCAGTGTTACCACGCACTGCAAAGGAACTCGCAATTTGCACGACGAAATCGAGTGCAAGTACACGAAAATCTCGTGTATGCGGAATGAAAAGAGAAGCATCTGATTGTGAATCGTAGCGCCACCATGCACTGCGAAAGAACTAGGAATCTTGCTTGACGAAATCGAGTGCTTGCTCGACAAAATTGAGTGCGTGCATTTTAGTTTACGGTGCCTCCCAGGTGTGGCGCTATGTGAATTATGGTGCATTTTTCTCACCGTGTATATAAAAAAAAATAAATAAATAAATAAATAAAATAAAAAATGAAAATTGTGACAAGTTTTATACAATAGTTAAAAATAATAAAAATTTTGAAAAAAACCAAAAAAATGTTGATACTTTTTTGAATTTTAATGTCCAAATACCTTAAAAATTTACATATTTAATGCAATAATTCAAGTTAAGATATTTAAGACGATGTTTAAGCTGATTCTCCAGCTCTAAAATGCTGGGGTTAGTGTCTTTTTAAATTACAGTAGAACCTATAATAAATCCACACTTCCATCTCACCCTTACGTATAGCGTTACCACAGGACAATAAGGATAGAAAATGTGGATTTATTTTAGGTCCTACTGCACAAATTTTTGGTAATGAATTAAATATTATAAAATATATCACGTCATTTTTTAATTATGGGAGAATGTTATAGTAAAAGAAAATTAATATTTCGCAATTGTTTAAAAATTAATGCAATATTTTGAATTACGCATTATCAATTACAGTTACCTTTACAAAATGGAAATAACACCCGTGTAATTGGGCTGAGGGGAATATATCTATTAGAGCATTCTGAGCAGCCACTTCAAAATCACTCATCATTGTCCTCGGTCTTAAATGTGGCATGAGCCTTTTGATTCCAGCCAACATATGGCCATATGCTTCGCGGGTACGACATTCCATAAAAACAAAGAACAATGGAAGAATCTGTAAATCACATCTTGCACATATAGTTATTTACTTAATTTTTAATAATAAAAATGATGTAATTGTAAATAACAACTAGTGCTGTTAGAAAAATAAACTATTCTAAAAAAAATTATAAAACAAATTTAAAAAAATAATATTCTAATATTCTAAATAATAAAATCTAAAAATAAATAAACCATAGCAAAACTTTGTGCAACTTAAAAAGGGATATACTAGTACAAACGATACTTTCAGTTAATTTGAAAACATACTCTAAGACTGTTCCTACACGGAGAATAGGTTACATGACAAAACGCAGTGCCCTCTTTCGGGGCATTAATATTCTTTGAGCATGCATGCCAAATCATTGTGCCATTTTTCTATCTTTTTCAGTTTCAGACTTTTTCAGAGATTTTCATACATACCTGAAAACTCTGAAAATCTGTTAAAATTGGCACAATTGCAGTGTTTTTCAGACGTTTTTTCAGCAATTTTTCAGACATGTTTTTCAGCGTTTTTCAGACGTTTTTTCAGCAATATTGTTCTACAAGGGTGCGTTTTGTCGTGTATCCTATTCTCCGTGTACTTATCAACAGGAAAACTTACACAATCGTATTTCTGTCCCATCACAACATATAACTGGCTAATTCCATTTACATTTGGTATTACCATGTGTATATTCGGCACAACACCGAAGGTACCGTCAACCATTAAGAAATCCGTATTTTCAAACTTTCGGATGAATAACGGGTCATAGAGAATGATGCTACGGCAACCTGGGTCTCCGACAGCAGTTGCGGTCATCATGACGTCATTCATTGTTAAAGCATTTTTCCAATCATTAGACGTAAGAAAGTCTATAAGGTCGGTAAAACTGGAAGGCGTTGGAGGGCGAACCTTTCGTCGCCAGCGTCGAATGGCCGCCTGCAATCCCTCGTTGTATGGGCAATGTGCAGCTCCCTCCGGGTGTCTTTAAAAAGTTTATTTAATAAGTGTTGAGTACAAAGACAAAGTATCCTTTATTCACCGCACCAAGGTCATTCATACTTTTGGTTTTTCATGCACGCTTTTCATAGAAAGCGAAAACAGCTAAATGTTTGCGCGAGTATAGTTGGATGTCTACTAACAGTAACGTTGATCATTTAACGAAGTTTAAGATTTGCAAATTTGATAATTTTAAGGCGATTCTTCAAGTCTAAAGTACCGGAGTTAGTGTCTTTTCAAATTATAATTTTTTGGTAATGAATTAAGAATACTAAAATATATCACGTCATTCTTTATTTATGGGAGAATTTTATAGTAAAAGCGAATTAATATTTCGTTGTTCAGTTTTGGCTCTGTAACCTCCCTCGTTTTATTTGTAAAGTGTGGATAATGAAAAAAAGGGGGGGGAGATTACAGAGCCAAAATGAAATAACAAAAAATTTTATTTCTATCAATAAAAAATTCTCCCACAATTAAAGAATGACGTGATATATTTTAGAATTCTTAATTCACTACTAAAAAATTACAATTTAAAAAGACATTAACTTTGATATTTTAGAGCTGAAGAATCGCCGTGTTTCAGAATTTACGATTTCAATTGTAAAGTTTTTATGCTTTAAAAATTATTTTAAGATTCCAATAGACTTTAAACTTTCCGATTTTAAAACTCCGAAAACTATAAGAATTTACGGTTTTAATGTTTCGAGACTTTTAGAATACGATATTAAAAATGTATCATTTTTTACATATGAAATATATGTAATACTTTGTAATACCAACGCATATATGGAAAATTCTGTACAACGTATTCTCCGTTTGTTATTTATTTATTATTATTATTTATTTATTTACATAAATCAATATGATAATGTGTGCCACTTTTTCAATAACACGGTTCATCGTTTTAGAAATACCATATCTACTCTATGCTATTCTTAAATATTAGATTATTGTTATAAGCCATGTTATCCTTAAATTATCATTTTTTATATCAAGGGATTATACCCGTTAATTTTTGTAAATAAATAAATAAATACTAATTACATTATATATGGAAATGCAGTCCCTTATCGAAAAATCGCTCTAGATTTAGAGCGTTAACGCTCCGGATAGCGTGATTTGGGACATCTGAAAAACGCTCTATATAGAGCGTTTACGCTCTACAGCGTTTACGCTCTACAGCGTTTACGCTCTACAGCGTTTACGCTCTACAGCGTTTACGCTCTACAGCGTTTACGCTCTACAGCGTTTACGCTCTACAGCGTTTACGCTCTACAGCGTATACGCTCTAAAGTATTAACGCTCTACAGCGTTAACGCTTTAGAGCGTAAACGCATTTTGAGAAGCGTTTTTTTGATGCTCCATAAAAACACACTGTCCGGAGCGTTAAAATTCTGTAAATGTGTATATTGCATATAAATTATTCGAATTGTAAATCAAAAGTGGGATAAAGTATTTTAATATATTAAAAATAATAAAAAAATTATTCTAGTATAATAATTAAATATTTCATTTATTTTTACAAACATTATCAATTTTGTTTTTTAATTTTTTTTTTAATAAATTAACTGCAGCTTCCATTTCTAAGTTTGGAAACTGTTTCTTCATGTAAGCTGAAACATATAAAAAATTCAATTATTATTATTAGATAATATAATATGTGTACTTCAAGTGAAAATGTTTAATTTTATAACTTACCTACAATCGCTTCCTGTTTATTTTTATTCAGGGGTGGCTTCTGCTGATCTTCGCGTTTTCTTCTTTTGCCCGTTAGGGAGCATTCCAGGAACTCACGAGGATCAAAAATAGCATTTATCAAGTCTGCTAACAATTGATTCTCGTTTTTAGTTCTAAATTTTTTGATTATATCTGCTTTTAAGGATATTCCATATCCTATATGCACGGTTGACTACATATATATTAAGAAAAATTAATTAATATTATATTGCATTTAAGATAAATTTGAATGAATTTTATAAATTTAACTTTTAAAATTTTATTTATTACATAGTTATTGAATAAAAAATAAATTTTTAAAAAAATCTATTACTTATATAAATATTTTATGTAGAAGGTTGATTGCCAAAAAAAGAACTTTCAAACTATTTTTATTTGAATTTTAACGTTTCGAAATAAAGTTTATTTTTCAAATTAATACTTGGTTAAAAATAAAAAAAACATTTAATTAAAAAAAATTTTTTCAGTCTTTAGAAAAGAACAGACTATTTAATGCATAATGGTACATTAATAATAATATGGTTATCCCCCCCCCCCGAGAATAACCGTAGAAGTTTTAAAAAGATACAAAAAAAAACAAAAAAAAATAAAAAAATATCAAAAATAAATATTGAATATTATTAAATAAAATATTACATAAAAAATTATAAATAAATAAACATGATAGTTTCACAAAAATTTAAATGATTTTCTTTTTTATTGATAAAATTTTAATTTTATATAATTTTTGAAAATGTTTTTAAAAGGAATTTTAAATATAATCCAAAAAAATTATAATAGAAATACTTTTAAAATAATATTTAATAAAATTTTAATAAATAAAAATATTAAAACTATATTTTTAAAAAGATAGTGAAGTATTTTTAAAAATTTGTCATATACTTATAACAATTTTTGCAAAATTAGTTGCAGTATAAAAATAGTATGTTACTGCCGAGGGCGTCACTGCGCCCGAGGTTTGTACGATGGTTTACGTGCCGTGGGTAGCGGGACGAAAGTGGAAACTTTCGGCTCGAGGTGACGAAAGCGCCACCTTTCGTTCCGAGAAACCGATAGTTCAACTTTTGTCCGCTGCCCCAGGCATGAAAAATTAATATAATTAGTATATCAATATTCATCTTTTATTTCATGTATTAATTTATATTTTTCATTAATGTTAAAACGTTAAAAGTTCCGGTTGAAATTTATTGACGTAGATCTCGAAACTATGGCCGTTCATACTTTCATTTATTAGCGAGTAAGTTCGCTAGTTGTGCCGTTAGATGGCGCTGTCAAATAGGGAATAAACGCTATTTCATAGGGAATAAAGCAATTTCTTGGGAGAAAAACAGCTTCTCTTGGAAATAATACATAGTATATTATGCACCAAGGGAGATCAAAAGAAAAAACCTGTACCGATTGCGATGTTTACAAACCGAGGCGAAGCCGACGTTTGTAATTGCACGAGGGAAGGTTTCTTTCTTTATCTCCCATGGTGCATACGATATTTTTCGTCACACTTGCACTTAAAGTCGTGTTTTACTCCCTGAAATTAGGGAGCAAAACGCAATTTTACTCCCTTCGGAGTAAAACATATCCCTCGGGAATAAAAATGCAATTTTTTCCCTCATTTTTAGAAAGTATGAAACACGACTTTAAGTGCACTTGTAACGAAAAATATCGTATGTACCTCGGGGAGTAAAGCTTCGCTTTACTCCCTTGATGCATAATATACTATTATGCCAAAAGCGATCAGAAAACGCCATTATTTGAAAACTCCCTAGGGAGAAAAATGGCGTTTTATGAACGCATGTGGCATTAATTTATTTTTATGCAACAATTAAAGTTTAGCACGGAGAATTTTTTTTTTTTTTTTTGACAATGCATTTAAAGAAGAAGAAATACCTTTAATTAAAAAAAATTAAGAAATCGGATAAAATTGACAAAGTTAATGTAAACAAATAGATAAAACTTAACACACAACTTACAGAGCAGCAACTTCGTCGAAGATAGTCCTTGGGTTATCGAAACGAGTGGTTGACATATTAAATAAAGTCAATTTGAAAAAATAAATGTATTCGTCAGTGGGGTCTGCAGGATGATTGTGTGCCAATGTAGTGCGACAATCACCATTTGCATATATTATCATACGTCCTCTGCACTGCAACCTATCTTTACCACAACAAATCATATACCTGTGAGAAAGAGAAATTCATTTGTTAGAATAAATTGTTTGTTAAAAAAATTTCATAGTATATTCCATCTAAAACCGTGAAAGCAGAAGCCTGAAAACGCAAAAAAGTAGAAACTGAAAATCAAAAACGGGATACGAAAGTTGCAAACGCGAATTTTAAATAGACTAACAAAGTAGAGATTGGTGCGCCGCGCGCGGATTTCTGTTGAAGTTTCGTTAGTACACAAATTTATACGTAATATATTGCAACAGTAGAAATAAGCAAAGTAAAAGTGAAAAAACTGAAATAAATTTGCAATTATTATTCATTAGGCTTGTCAAAAACAGGTGTTCGAACAGTTCGAACTTTTTAAAAGAATGTTCGAAGATGTTCAAACGGGCGAACACGTTTGGAAGATGTTCGAACGTCGCGAACATCTGAACTGTCCGTTGGTTCGAAGTTTTGAACATGTTCACACTTTTGAACATTAAAGTTGGAACATGTTCGAAAAAATTTTCTAAACTGAACATTTTTTGACAAGCCTAGTTATTACTTGTTATTCAATTTATATTTACAAAATGCAAAAGCCATACGTTACTGCATAATTAGTTAATTTCAAATTAATCCTTAAGGTAGGAGTAGCATTGATAGAAATAAATCTTTAAATTTATTGAAATTCAAGTAATAAATAAAAAAAAATTTTAATAATCATAAAAATTAAAAATACCCACCTTGCCATGCATTTTATTAAGAAAATAATTGTTCATACTTGAGTTGAATTACATTGTGTCTTATAGAAAAAAACACGTTTTTTGTAAAATGTATTGTTTCGAAATATTAAAAATTATTAAAAATACTTTCAAAAAATTGGTTATTTTTTTAACAATAATATTAAAATAATAATTAAAAAGATATATCAGTTTTTGTTAATTTGTGGTGATAATTGTGTGTTTGTCAAACTCAAATCAGTGTTTAAATATGCGAAAAATATAAATATTCAATAGGTATAAATAAATTGTTACATGAATTCAACAGAATATTATTTAATTTAAACGAAATGATCAATTTTAATAAAAACAGTCATAATTAAGAAATGGCGTTTTATTGTAACTTTATTTGACTAGCTTGCAGCGCTACTTCTACCTTAATTAGTCTTACACGTCTTTTATAAACTACTAGTCGCGTGACTTCTACCAGATGACTAAAGGGAAAAGTGACTATTATATTGTTTGATTACAAATTTAATCATAATAATAATACATTTTATTATATATAATGTATGAATTAATTGAATTATTTTAAACATTCAACATATCTATCATAATTAGTCATTACAATATGATTCTAATGAATTTTACATATGAAAATTTCATAATATTACAAAAAATATTTGAAAACAATCAAAATTTAATTCATTTTCCCCACATTTAGTTCAGTCTAGATGGCGTAAAATTCGATTTATTGGAGATAATTACATATTAGCGTATATTAATTTTAAATTTAATTATAATCAATTTTTATGTATTTTTCACGGCAGTAAATAATATTTTTAATAACATAATGACAATTCAATTATAAAAAAAAATTTTATTTTTAATTTGCCAAAATTAAAAATAAAACTATATATAGCCGAATGTTTCCATAGTAAGTAACGTTTGTTCCCGTCGATATTAATATATATTGTAAAGGACGTTAAAATAGACACTCAGAATTTTTTTCAACCCCTAAAGTGTTCAACTCCTAAACTAAAATATGTATTAATATTGAGAGTAACAAACTTCACTTACTATTGAATCAACGGAATTCAACGGAATTTCAAGTTACGGGTTGATTTTTAAGGATGTTCCGGAACGCTTTAGGAGATGAAAAAAATTCTGAGTGTATATTTTAACGTTCTTTACAATATATATTAATATTGAAAGGAACAAACTTCACTTACTATGGAATCAACGGAATTTTAAGTTATGGGTTGATTTTTAAGGGTGTTCCGGAACATTTGAGGGGTTGAAAAAAATTCTGAGTGTATATTTCAACGTTCTTTACAATATATATTAATATCGAAGGGAACAAACTTCACTTACTATGGAATGAACGGAATTCAATGGAATTTCAAGTTAAGGGTTGATTTTTAAGGGTGTTCCGGAACACTTTAGGGGTTGAAAAAAATTCCGAGTATATATTTTAACGTTCTTTACAATATATATTAATATCGAAGAGAACAAACCTTACTAAGTACTTGAAAAAATAATATTATTTTTAAGGGTTGAATTTAGGGGTAGTTTTATGGCGCGTTATTATAGTAAGTTTTTGCATGAACTTTTGTTCTAAACAATTAAAATTAGAATGACTGATGAATACATGAAAAGAGAATTAAGGTAAATATTAAATTTTTGAAAATATCATGGTTTAAACTGAGTTTGGCGCCTATTAGTTGCTACGCGACCAATTTAGGGTTAAATATGAAATTAAATAAAATAAAAATAATACGCAAATTAAAAAAAAAAGTAAAATATTTCTATGAAAAAGCGTAATGTATATAAATAAATAAAAAAATTTAAACATTTATTTTTAAGGCAATATTTCAGTGCATTTCTTAAAACTTGAAAGTCATAAAAATATTACACAATAATAATAGTCAAGAAAATACGAAATATAATTACAGTCAAGGTTATTATTGTTGATGGTGTCAACGGCAAAAAATATTTTTAAGCGATTATGCTGAATGGCAGAAATAAAATAAGTTCTCTTTTACTGATTTCACGTTCTTTTTCTTATAACAATAATAACAAAAATAACAATATACATACACATATATTTAAAACATTATCAAACGAAATAAAAATTATTATATTAAAAAAAAAAAAAAAAAACAAAAAAAAACATGAAAACAGTTGAAAAAAACATAACCATCAACAATAATTATTGGATTATTGATATTTATTTATATAGATAAATATAAATATATTACAAAAATAAAAAAAATATAAAAAAATCTGAAATTTACAAAAAATAAATAAATAAAAACATAAAAAAATACACAATTTATTAAGTATAAGTAATTAAAATTAGCATACTTACTTCGTGCCATTGTCTAGGCATCGGTCGATTACGTAGCGGAAGCCGTCACGGAATCTTTCCTCAAAATTTTCATCCGCTCGCTGTCCAAGCCTTACGTATGCCATCCTGATGCCCGAAGATTTCGATCACCGTCACCACAGCTTTCTTTTTTGTTTCACGTCACTACTTTTTTTTACTGATTGTATGGCGGCAATTAAATCACTATACTCTGTAGTGTCACGCAAGATGAACGAAGTTTCACTACATCATCGCGAACTTGAACAAGGACACGTCTTCACTGATTAACGTCTCGAACGAGAGTGATTAAAACCGGACGGCCGGACGCAAGACGGTAGAACACGTGTGACAGTTCCCGCCAATATTATAGTTCAATCTACTCCAATTTAGAGTACGCTACCGTACACTCACGGTTGTATCTTTAGTCAATGCTCACGGGCTACTGGAAGACGTTATACTTAATTAACAAATTTATTTAAAAATGACGAATTTCTGTTAAATTATAACATGCTATTTTAAGTATAAATTTTCAACAATATTTAAAATATGTTTCATAAAATGGATTAATAAACAATACAAATTGTTACACCCCTGAACATTTCAGTTATTTGGAAATGCACCTTA
>JABFOU010000062.1:0-16481 GCA_022817745.1 Scelioninae gen. 1 sp. ZL-2020 | reverse complement strand
GAAATTAACAAAATGTATATATGAAATCTATTTTACTAAATTCAAGAGCGTTTATCAACTGCAATTTACAAACATATTTGAAAATAAGATTGAATAAAATATTACATAATATTTTAAAATATTTAAATATTTTATGTCTAGCATATATACACACATATCACACACACTGTGCTGTAGTCACACACACAAACTGAATACATTTGGTGCTTTTGAATACCGTATTCAAAATAGCACGAGTATCACTGTAATAACTCTGCAATATTTAAGTGTCTTAATGTGTCTTAATGCCTGAAAATTAGACACATAGTGTCTAACATTAAGACACTGTGCATTAAGACGTCATGTAACGTCTATCTAAATATCATGGACTCCTTTAAGACACCACAAAGTGTCTTAAAAACGACTACAAATTAAGGCACCTTCGTTTTACAGTGATAACCTGGTGCTTTTGAATACCGTATTCAAAATAGCACGAGTATAACCTGGTGCTTTTGAATACGGGCCCGTTTTTACGTTCCTGGTGCCCACAAAAAAATGTTAAGAAAAAACTATTTTTACCGAAAGGGAGTTAGTGGCGACCTATAACACAGCCGAAGGATAGTTTTTAGTTAATCAGCCGGAGCGGAATTAGCTCGATTCGGGACGTAGTCAGCTAATCGAGATAAGATAAGATCATTTTTTCCACCTAAGAAACGAAAATTTAAATAAAGTTAAATAAATTGAAAACATTTAAAATTTAGATAATTTAAATATTAAATTATTACTTTTAAGTAAATTAATTTTTTGAAAACTCTCATCAATTTTCGGTAAATCTTTTACTTTTTGCTTTTTTGATTTGTCAGATTGTATTGAAGTTGTAGCATGACTTTTTCGTTGGTTTAAATGATTCGGTGTCAAAAGAACAGCATGTGTGTTCTGTAAATGCTGAACTAGATTTGAAGTGTTGCTGCAACTATTATAAATTTTACTGCAATGTTTACATTTTGCTTCTGAGGTAGATATTTTATCAAAATAGTTCCATGCGATACTCTGCTTTGGAGAACTTTTATTCCTAAAAATACCAAATTTTCATTAATAATTTACCGCTCTATGTTAAATTTTACTTGCTCATATTTAAGTGAATGTTTATATTAAAATAATCTAGTCAATGTGATCAATATAAATTGTTATTCTTACATAATGTTGATGGGTTCTAAAGTTTTTTTTTGATCCTTCATTCTGAACATTGTTAGGTTTAGCAGAAACATCTTTTGTCAATGACTTTCCATAAACTGAGTCATTACTATTAATTTCGATATGAGAATTAAACAGTACAAAATATATTACTATATTTATATTATTATTTTTAAAAAGTAACTAATATTTAAGACATATGTCTTTGTAAATATTATCATTAAGATAATAAAGTTAAAATTTAGTATCAAATAGTAGTATATCATTACATAGTATTTGAAAAAACAACTCCTTCGGATATAAATTTATATGCCGCATTGTCATTATCTAAAAGAGAAATTAAATAAATTAAATAAAATTATTCTTTGTCACGCCAGAATTGTAAATATTATGTAAGTATTATGTAAAACAAATTTTTAATTTTATGTAAATATTAATTTAGTTAGGTCAAAACTTCGAATGGATCTTCATCGTTTTTTTTAAATAAATCGTGAATATTCTATTATCAACTATTAATGAAAATACAATTATGAATTTTAATATGTATACATTTCTTTTAAATTATATTTAAAATCATGAAAACAATTAAATTAAACAAGAAAATAAGATAACATGTTATCTTATCTTCTTCCGTGATTGCATATCGCGAAATATATTTTTTGTTTACAATTTGTATTTATGTTTATTGACTTTGAAATCAAAGTTTCTAATAGCGGTTCTGAAATCAATCCCACTTCAACGTAAACTGAAATTTGTCCTTTTCTATCTCATTTGATAGATAATACACACAATAAAAAATCTGTGTTCAAACCGATTTTACCTGAAGCAAAATACTTTTCGAAACCACAATAACACTGCAAACTGTATCAAATTAAAAAATTTGCACTATAGACAACTACAATGATTCAGAAATATAAATTTTACAATAAATACGGTGAATAATATTTTTAACTAATATCTTGTGGCGTGTTTGGAATCAAATCAATCAAACAATATTATATATTTATTCTATAATATATATATTATATATATTAATAAAGGATACAATTATGTGAATCTTAATTTTCTGTCTTTTAGAGTGTTCGGAAATTAACGCCAACATTAGAAACAATTGTAATATTGGTGAAAAAGTCGAACGCATGTTCGAAAAGTATAATATAATATATAGATATACAATACATGTTAAAACATTCCTAATAGTATATTGTTGAACAAGTGCGGAAAGTTGGTGATTGCGGAACGAGTGAGATATTGGCAGGCACAAGCGAAGCGAGTGCTGTCAATCACACGAGTTCCCAATCACCAATTTCCGCATTAGTTAAACATATTATTTTTTGGGACAAGTGCAAGAAACTGCCATTACCGGGCATTAATTACCGTATAATTAATAAACTTATTTCGTTATCAAATAATTCAATTATAAATAATCATTCATTTTAAATACAGTTAAAACAATAACAGATTTTAATAATTGTTAATACAGTTTCCAGGAAATATAAGATTTAATGTTTAAATGTTACACAAATTGTAAGTTGCTATACCCATTTCTAATATTTATCAACGCCTCATAAGTCCCGGGAAATTTTATCCATTGGTTTAAAACTTCCGGCCTATTGCATACGTTAATTACTTCCGCAATGCACCTTGACACTGAAGGTTGGCTCATACCAAAATATCTATTTTGTGCAATGTCCATTTGGTAACATCCACTCGCAAAAAATCTCAAAGCACACATAATCTGAAAATTATAAAATATTTTAAATTAATTTATACATAAACTACATATTAGTAGATTACATGTAACGAGAGACAAAAAACAAACTCTTTTGTATGAGTGACGAAGGCAAGAGTTCTTTTTCTACACAACTGATGAAAAAAATTCTTTTTCTAATAGGTACTCGTGCGAAAAAATTTTTTTTTAAATCAATTTTGTGTTCATTTTAACTATGTTAAATTTTACATTGTTTTTGTTTATTTTGTTTTTTGTTTGTTTTTACATTGATTTTACATTTCAGTTACACTGTGATTAATATAAATATAATAACACATCCCTTTTTAAGAATATTTTTTTAATCAATCACATTTTAAGTATGATATAAAACTGAACTATGAAATATAAACACTTGTATTTATTGAATGTTTAATTTAACTTACTTGCGATTTAAGGTACGTGTTCGTATTAAAACCAATATTAAGCTCTGACTAAAGACTGATCTTCTTTTTAAAACTTAGTGTTTATATAAATGTTTTTATCTGTGTGTTTATAGAAACTATATAATATTTAAGCGTTTAAATGTGTCATAAAGTGATTTAAAATCGCATAATTACAAAGTCCTTCATGTATTTATTAATAGATAGAAAACACTTTCTATTTTAACTGAAATATAATTAAGATTTTTAAAATTTATATTAACGTTAAATTACGTTACATTAAACGTTATTAAACGTTTTACGTTACGTTAAATTACGTTACATTAAACGTTATTAAACGTTTTACGTTACGTTAAATTACGTTCATTAAATAACGTAAATTAAATTAACATACGTATTAGTGTGTAAATTATTTTATAATACAAATTATACCTTCGTTTCAACAGGTAAATCTGTTTGTCTAATAGGTGCTCTCATGAATGGTCCAACAGAATTAATAAATTGTCGTGCGGAATTTTTATTCAAGCGAAAGATTTTTTCGAACTCCTCATCGTACAACTGAAATGGGTCCTCTCGATAAAATCTTCTTCGATTTACAGGTTCATCTAAATAATTTAGAACAGCTGCTGCTTCAACAATATCCATCTACATTAAATTAAACAAATTATAACTATATTAGTGACTATAAGGCAATAAAAACATGTGTACAGATATAAAATTTATATGCATATACATATTTAATAGACATTATAATTGCCATATTATATTTAATTAGAGATAACAGCTGAAGCGCTATGACAATAAACAATAACGCAAAATATTTTCAAAGAATTTAATAAATCAAAGTTATTAAATGAGATATTTTTTTGTTCTTTGTTTTTTATAAATGTAAACAAATTTTCAAGTCCTGTTCCAAAACTAATTTTAAATTTGTCATGTTTATTTAAATAATTTATTAACTTTAAAAATTATTTAATATTACGTATTTTTACATCGAGATAAAGACCAATATGTAATATATATTTTGTGCTTTTAATGACTGATTATTATTATACTCATATTACAGATTTTTTAAAATATATAACTATTCAATAAATGACTAAAATGACATTTTCTATACGTTTTTACAAACTTTTTTTTAAAAAAAATATCTTAATTTTTTTAATAAAACAAAGAAGTTTTATAATACAATTATTATTTACTCTGATTATAGTAACTTTAAAGTTACTTAATTCTAAACGATTGACAAAATGTATACATAATTACTCCAAATTGCTGTTTATACTTTGCATAAAAGTTATGTCGTTTTTAATTTTTGTAAACGAATTATGAAAATTCTGCATACCATTTTGGAGTGTTTTGCATAAATAAAATTTGTGTCAATGGTATATTAAATGTTGTCCTACAAATCAGTAAAGAGCAGGTTATTTTACGAAATAATATTATGAGTAATTTGATATAAATAATTTCATTTGTTTTATGATTTTTGATTTAAAGTTAAATATAAGACCCCAAACGAACAAATAAATATTAACTTGATTAACGAATAAAAGACTAAAATAAGATGACACATTAATCCTACTAAATTTATTCATAACATTCACTAAGTAAAGTTAATCGATTTAAAATTTATATAAACAAATTAATTAGTTAAATTAACAAATAATTAGTATTAGTGTATGCATAAACAGCGAAATGAATGTATAAATAATTATTACAAACAAATAGGTCATGTTCAGTAATTTTCATAAACAATTATAAAAGTTACAATAACAAATTATGTGAACGAGAGAATTTGCGACAAAACCGGTCCAAATCGTAACTTCTCCCGTGTCGTAGGACCCAGCAGTGGGCGGAGGAACTCGAAACTCGGTACCAGAATTGGTGAACCCTGAGAAAAGGGCGTAGATTTGACACTTCGACCTCCTAGCACCTCCACTCGGGGGGACAAAATTGTCAGTCTCGTTTAGAAAACTCAAGTCGCACGATCGACAAGAAACTTAATTTTAATCCGGATTCGTACATCCGATCATTTTTACAACTTGGTCCTCAGTGCGGAGAGGCCAAATATGTTAATATCTCTTCGCGTAGATTTGTTTAGTTACGCTCTCATCGCGGAGAGTTTACTTAGTAAGTGTAAGTGTGTTTAATTGCTGTTAAGTTGTCTCTAATCCAAATAATTTTGTTACTAAGTTCTTTCGTTTTAAAATAAATTCATGTTCATGAAGTGATTAACGGTTGTTTGAGTGTGCGCGCCCTGATCCCTTTTTATCTCGACAGCGCCAGACACCAACGGATCGCCAATCCAGGTAAGATAGATTTGTTATCGACAAATGGTAATTGGGCATTAGACTCGTCCCTGGTAAAGTGCTCCGGCATTGACCAAAAAAGAGTCGGACTTCGATTAAAATATTTGCGCCCCCTTCTGGGACGTAACAAATTTGGTGGCAGCGGTGGGATACGTTGTCGAATTACCATTTTTTTTATCAATTTATGATTATGTTTCGAACTTCCGTAGTTTGATTCGCGATTATGTACTGAGTTACTTTATTACATAAAGATTAAACTATATGTTGAGTTTTACAATTGTATAGCTAAATTTGAATTAAATTAATTTCATAGGATTATAAAAGTTATATTCCGTTAAATTATCCGATAATTGTCCAGCTCCTATCGGAATGTTAACTGAAAAATAATATCACATTTGTTATTCAGTTCGAACTCGTTGATGACAGTGAAGTTCGACACTCATACGATTAGATTTATCACATGCAAATTTTATTTTAAACACGATCGTCATTTCTACTACGTTCAAATTGAGTCCATTAATGATATTAATATTTTAATACTTTTAATTATAACTATTTGCTAATTACTAACTTTAAATTTATAAATTTATATATAAGTAAATTACAGCTAGAAAGTACTAAATATTTACATTATTCGCGCAGTTACATTTCAACCCGAGAATTTACACGATCAGATTTTCAGATCCATAATATAATTCCATTTTTGGAATATTCACTTTCGAAACGTTTCAAATCCACTGAATTCTTGCAATTTCGTTTAAAACAATTCAATTTCATTTCGATCGTTCCAATTTATAATCTTTTTCTTTCAATTTAATTAACCGAAATTTCGTAGTTGGTATTTTTAAACGATTTTATCCAATTTAATAACCGCCATTTTGAATTTTGAAGTAGGTGATTTGATTGAATAATTCTTCGCAATTTGACTATATATATTCGTTTTTAATAATAATACTAACATAATTGGTAATGTTATTTTTTTTGTCCAATCTAATATATCTTATTTTACTTTATTATTTATGTGATAGGTTTCGCGGTATCGACATTAATCTAGTTTTAAGTCACTTAGTTTCCGATTTTAGTATAATAATTTCCGCGATATATATTTGCATTGTAATTTAATAAAAATAATTTCTAAATTTGATATATTAATTTTCGTAATATTCACTTTAATTCCCAATTTAAATGTAATGACTTTCGCTATATTTATTTCGATTGCAATTTAATGTAAATAATTTCCAAATTTCAATATAATAATTTCCGCGATATATATACCTAATAATAGTAAGATATACTGGAATACAAGTACGCATCGTATTAATAAAAATTATTTAACTAATTTGACAGTGCAATTTGAGGAAATTCAATAAATATATTTAACAAAAATAAATATATTTTTTTTAATTTGTTATTGCAATTAAGATTAGATAATTCAGAAAATCGATTGTAAGATAATTTCATCTAACTCAATTTTTACAATTCCAACGGCATTTACCACTGATAATGCCACGTCAAGGTCAAACAGGGGCTAGAACTCGTAGTCAAACGACAGCCTCAACGGAAACATGCGCTACGTTAGAACCGCGACGAAGCTCAGAACCCATCTTAAATTCTTTAGAAAATATGGCGAACAGCACGGCGCAAACAGACCCCCCAGCACCCGCGAGGTCTAGAGACCGGCCGTCTGTTGTTAATGATCGCGCAGCACCAAGTGCAAGCCACCCCACGGTAAATGAGAATAGTACTTTCGGACTGAGCGTCGACGTGCAACCTAACTCAGACGCGTCAATCTCGAGTGATCCGGATCATGATCAAACCTTAATAGAACATCAGCAACCTATCGAACGAAAGAGAAACGTTACAGGGAGACGCTCAACGCGCAGAGTCTCGCCCAACTCGGGAGGCACTCTGCCCAATATCGGCGAAGTATCATCGCGGCGGCAATTTGCGGAACACACGCGTGAACGAGTAAATAGTACTCCCCAACGTCATCCGGCGAACAGTGGTAACGTGATGACCGATCGCCCCCGGGCCACGGCGTCTTACGGGGACTACACGCATTCACGTTACGCTCCCGCGGGAAGGTACAACCCTCCCAATAACTATTATCCTCCTAGGGTACATAACGAACCACGCGCCCTACCGCAACGGCAGGGCTCCGTGTCCTATCATTTACGGGAATCAAATAGAAATCAGGATGAGGCTCACATGCGCGATCCGAGTTACGAAAATTACTATCATACCGGATATCAGATGGATGGGTATTGCAACAGGGCTTCTCAATATGATAGACATTTTAATGGACCTTCGGGCTATGACTACGATAATTATCATAGAGGTTCCCCCGTGTATTACGAATCCAATCGTCGATGGGCCGACGCACCCAGACAACCACTATATCGCGAGGAATACGAAAACCGAGCCTTCACCGGGTCACGTAGTCCGTATGATGCACGCACGGGACACAGAAGCCCAAGTCACGCATCGTCGAGCGCGTATTCGGTGACTATGAAGGACGCATTGTCGGTCGTCCCTCGTTTCGATGGAAGTCGCCAGGCGTGTCGAGATTTTGTACTGGGTTGCGAGGAAGCCCTTGACATGTTACCCGCACATGCTGAGGAACCCCTGGTCAAACTCGTGAGAGGTAAACTAGATTCAGGACCCCGGGAATATATCCGAGGACGAACGTTCCGATCGATGACTGAATTGATCAATAGTCTGAAGGAAGCGTATCTTCCATCAGAATCCGCAATAAATCTTAGGAAGTCGCTTTACGAATGCAAACAAGGTATAAACGAATTAACAGTCAATTTTTATAACAGAATAAAGGCTCTTAGAGGGCAAGTAATTGCCGCATATGAAAAACAATATAGACGTAACTGTCCCGAGATAATAAGAGATGAGGTAGGAAGAGAAGCCGTAGAAACATTTGCAAGGGGACTGAACAAACAGTTGAGGGTCTTCCTCGACGAGACCAAATCATTGGAGTACGTGTTTAAACAGGTTCTCGATTTAGAAGATAAGGGGATGTTTGCGAGAGAGCCGTTGTCCCGCAATCTCCATCATGAGAGAGTACGGTTGACCAATGAGACAGGAGAAACAGGAGAGACGGGGGAGGTAACCATCGAAGACGAAATTAATACAGTAAAATCACGTGAAATTGTGTGTCAATTTTGCTCCCGAACAGGACATGCTGCAGACACTTGCTCAGAGGTTCGAGACTGTCTTGATAAAACGAGAAAGGATTTCACATGCCAATTCTGTAAAAAGAATGGCCACACAGCGTCAAAATGCTATGCAATAGTCGGTGGGACCAACAGAAACACTAAAAATACCCCCGAAATCTCTCGCGAAAAAATGTTTGTTGCACACGAGGAATGTGAAGAAAGCGATGAGATATATGCGATTAGAACCTCGAGAAACCGACTACAAAATTGTCAATTTTGTGGTCGATTCGGACATACTGCCGAGTCTTGCACCGAAGTCAAGGAACGGCTTAAGATGAAACAGGTTGTAGAGTGTCAGTTCTGCAAAAAGAACGGACATACAGCTCTAGATTGCTATGCAATAAGCGGAGGGCCAAGTAGAGCTGAAACTGACAAACGAACAAAGGACGCATCCCCCTGTCAGTTATGCAGGCGAAATGGCCACAGCGCGGAGCAATGCCAGCAACTGGAAGAAAGCGTTCCCAGTAGAAATTCTGGGAATCCGGAATTAGTTAATCCGGGAAACGGGAATCCCCTCTTAATCTAAGGCGGGATAAAGAGGAGCCGTCGCAATCGCCTGAAGTCATTGCGAGTATTAATCGCGAAAATCTTATCGTTCCACAGCAGGAACGAGAAAAAACGATTGTACCGTCAGACGAAACAACCGAGGGTAATAATCAAGAGGTCCTTACCGTTCCAAAGCGGGAACAGGTAGAACCAATCATATTATTAAATAAAATAACCGTGGATACCGACTGGGAAACTTCCACTAATCCGGAGCATGATCAAGGAAGCGCGAGCTTTCTTACAAATGGTCGAATGGAAGGTAGTCCCAAAGAAATTCTTCTAGATCAAACACAAGATCGAGAAGAGATAAATGACGCAACGAATAAGGTAACTGTGAACGCTGATCAACAAATTCCTCTTAATCCAGAACTAAACCAAGATCAAAAGACCATGTTGTTAGGTAAAGAAATTGTAATAATGGAAGATGCTACTATAAATTTAAGTTCAGCATCTAAAGTGCCGCCAATCATTAGGCTACAACGGAGCGTGAATGAATCGGTCTTCCTCATGTTAGACACGGGTGCTGGACCTAACATAATAAAAACTTCTTCCGTCGAACAAGACCAATCAATAAAGCGGGATAGAATTCTGCGATTAAGCGGAATTACTGATAATTCTATTTACACTTCCGGATATATTACAATGCCCGTCTCGGGATACGACACCATTTTTCATATCGTTGACAATACACTTCCTATAAATCAAGACGGTATCTTGGGAACGGAATTCTTTAGACAGAACAAAGCAAAAATCAATTATGACAGCGAGTCTCTCGATTTCCATAATATTTCCATTCCGTTTTATAAGTCGGAATACATCCAAATTCCCCCACGGTGTAATTTTAACGCGCTCATTAAAGTAGTTAATTCAGGAATTGAAGAAGGTTACATATCCCGCCGAGAACTAGTTCCGGGTATCTTTGTAGATGATTCGTTGGTAAATTGCATAAACAACGAAGCCTATATCCAAATTACGAACGCTAACGATATCGAAATGAACGTTAAATTACCGGAATTTCATGTTACACCATGCGAGGTACATGAAATTAAACAACGCGATCTTTTTGATTACTTAGATCCGTCTCACCTCAAACAGGTCTCAGTGGAAGAGACCAAGCGTAGGATATTAGAGAATGACGAGATATTAGAGGAATACCGCAAAAACAAATACACAATAAATATTGCGCATGCAGAAAGCGAAAAACGCTCAGAAATCAAAACAGAACGAAGTAATCTCGTGTATCCATTACTGAGGTTATAGCATTTGTCTAACGAAGAAAGAAAAAGAGTCGGAAACTTAATTGAAACTTTTGCTAATCGGTTCCACTTGCCCGGAGAACCATTGAAAGCAACCACTCAAATAACACATAAAGTCCCGACCACAGACGATATTCCCGTAGCAACAAAACAATATCGTTACCCTATGGCTTATAAAGAGGAAATAAACCGTCAAACGGAGGAATTGTTGCGTAATAATATCATTAGGGAATCGAACTCTCCATATAACACTCCCTTATGGGTGGTACCAAAAAAACCCGATTCACAGGGCAACAAGAGATGGAGATTAGTATTAGACTTCCGCAAATTAAACGACAAAACCGTTGGCGATGCGTATCCCCTGCCCAATATTACAGACATTCTAGACCAATTAGGAGGAGCGAAATATTTTACGGTTCTAGATCTCGCGTCAGGGTTTCATCAGATAAAAATGGACCCCGAAGATTCACACAAGACCGCGTTTTCCACCCCCTTTGGTCACTACGAGTTTGAACGCATGCCATTCGGGCTACGAAACGCACCGGCAACTTTCCAAAGGTTAATGGACCAAACCTTGAGAGGCCTGCAAGGAATCGACATTTTTGTCTATTTAGACGACATAGTAATCTATGCGAAAACACTCGAGGAACACGACCGCAAATTCAAGAGACTAATGGAGCGACTAGCAAATGCTAACTTACAATTGCAGCCAGACAAATGTGAATTCCTGAGAAAAAGCGTCACATATCTCGGGCACATTATTAGCGAAGCCGGACTAAAACCGGATCCAAAGAAGTTAGAAGCCGTTAAAGAGTTCCCTAGACCCAAAACTGCTACCAACATTAAACAGTTCCTTGGGCTTGCGGGTTATTATCGAAGATTTGTTAAAGATTTCGCGAGAATTTCGAAACCATTAACGGCATTATTGAAAAGCGATGTTCCTTTCGAATGGACTGATTTGCAAGAGCAAGCATTCGTGAGACTTCGAAACGCATTGTGTGAAGCCCCAGTTTTACAGTATCCAGATTTTGCTAAACCCTTCGTGTTGACGACTGATGCGTCCGGATACGCTATAGGAAGTATCTTGAGCCCAAGGGCAGATAGGCAAAGATTTGCCAATTGCTTATTTTTCGCGCACGCTTAACGAAGCCGAACAGAAATACAGTACCTACGAAAAAGAAGCACTCGCCATTGTGTCAAGCGTATGTCATTTCAGACCCTATTTATACGGGCGGAAATTCACGCTGGTGACGGATCATCAACCTTTAGTCAGCATTAGAAGTGGCAGAGATCCGTATTCTAGGCTAGCTCGGTGGAGATTAAAACTTGAAGAATACGATTATGCCATCGTATACAAAGCAGGAAAAACAAACGTCAATGCAGACGCTTTATCCAGGAATCCGGTTAATCACGAAGAATCATTTGGGAACGATGATTTTTCCACCGTGTTCACGATGCATTCCCATAATCGAAAACCAAGGCTTATCCCAGCAATCTTGCGCAAACAAAAACACATTGATCCACGAGAAGAAGGTGACGTCTCTTTACTTGAAGTAAGCTCGACAGATATTTCCCCAACCGAAGTTAATGAACATATCCTGATTTTTATAGAAGCGGGAACTGGCATTCCCTTCAATGAAAATGATTTAGCTATCCTAAATTCGTTAAAGTTTTTCGAAGACGTTATTATTGAAGCTGATAAAGCCAATTTAATCAACACGAACTCGCAGTATGTAATTATTGTACCGTTAACGATCGGAGAAAACGGTCATGTAGAAACAGAGACTTTGGCGGAAGCTTTAACATCCCTGAGCGACGTTATAATAACACGGGATATTCGTAAACTGACTTTAAATGAGGTTTCCTCTAAATTTAAACCTATTTGGACTTTGATACTGACAAATTTCCGTAAAATATTTGCCGATTATTCCCTTCAAATTTTAGTTTATAAGCCTGCAGCTCGCCCCATAGAAGAAACTCCAAAAATAGCCACCCCAGCGATAAAAGGGTGTCGTAAAGTCGATAGGTCAGAGAGTCTCAATGCAAAACGGGTTCCAGTAGGCACAAAGCTTGATCAACCTTTTAGCAATTTAGAAATAGAAAGTTCGGAAATCTTTCTCGAACCTGTCAACGAATCTACTGAAAACGGCAACTATAACGATAATACAGCGTGTAACTCAGATAGAAATTACAGCGATGAGTTAATCTATGCCCCGAAGGAAAACGCCCCGTCGGAAAATCGCAAAAACAAAAGCCTCGATATGAGAAATCAACTAGAAGTTTGCGATGAAAACAACGACTCTGATGATCTCGATACAGATGATTCGAGCGATGAAGAAATTGATGCAAGAGCATGCGGAAGCAGTACAATGACTGGATTTATAGAGACTCGTGACCAGTTGTTTATGCGAAAAGAACCGATAGTCTACTTTATAAATACCTTGGGTAATGGGGTAGATGTGGGATCCCAAAATTTAGCCCATCACAATGAATTACCGCGTTAC
This sequence comes from Scelioninae gen. 1 sp. ZL-2020, assembly GCA_022817745.1. Classification (NCBI taxonomy): domain Eukaryota; kingdom Metazoa; phylum Arthropoda; class Insecta; order Hymenoptera; family Scelionidae; species Scelioninae gen. 1 sp. ZL-2020. The sequence continues at coordinate 3,315 of JABFOU010000062.1, read as the reverse complement.
AAAAATATCAAGATAGGGGAGGTTAAAACATTTATAAAAACAAAAAGAAATCATTTTGCCGTGCCAATTGTAGGCCCCAACAGTAGTGACCCTCGTGACGTTGCGAGAAATGTACAAATCGGAATTATCTCTTTGAAAGTAGCGACACAGCGACTGCAACTTTCTTCTTTTAGTATTGCCAAAAGCCCTTCGATACAGGGGATAAATTGGCATCACATACGCGACATGTTGAGAGATGAATTCCGTGGAACCCACGTAAAAATTACAGTTTGTTTGGGAACCGTAAAAGAACCCGAATCTACCGATAGAGAGCAAATAATAAAAGAAGCTCACAATAGCACGCATGGAGGGCATAAAGGTGTTAGCAAAACGTATAACCGTATGCGACAGTCTTATTTCTGGCATGGTATGAAAGCAGAAGTGCAATCATACATCGGCCGGTGTCTACCTTGCCAGTTGAAAAAACTCGTACGCGTCAGAACAAGACAACCCATGGTTATCACCGACACACCGGGAGTAGCTTTCGAAAAAGTAGCCATGGACCTGGTAGGGCCTTTACCACGAACAGAAAACGATAACAATATGATCCTTACGATGCAAGATTTGTTAACTAAGTTCTCAGTTGCGGTCGCTCTCCCTGATGGTAAAGCGAGTACAATCGCGGAAGCTATTGTGAAACGATTCATCTGTGTACATGGTGCACCAAAATCTATACTAACTGATCAAGGCAGCAATTTTCTTAGCGCCTTGATGAAACGACTAGCGAGAATATTCAAAATAAGACAATTTCGAACTACTTCTTTCCACCCCCAATCGAACGCAAGTCTAGAGCGATCACATTATGTATTGATTGAATACTTGAAACAATATACGGATCGCGAACACGAATGGGACGAGTGGATAGAACTCGCCATGTTTTCTTACAACACTAGCGTCCATGAAGGCACAAAATTTACGCCATACGAGTTGGTATATGGCAAACAAGCAAGGCTCCCGTCTAGCGAGACCCTACTTGCTGAAGATAAACTACTAACTTACGACGAATATATTACAGAATTACTGGAAAAACTGAGCGTAATACGGGAACTCGCGAGGAATAATCTAATTACAGCTAAGCAGAAATCTAAAGCCTACTACGATCGCAAACTAAATGCGAAAAGTTTTAGAGTAGGAGACAGCGTTTTTGTGAAGTATGGTAATAAGATAGGTAAACTGGGCAATACCTATTCAGGCCCACACGAAATTCTAGAAGTACTACCTTCTGGTAGTCTGAAAATATCCGGGAAAGGTAAGCGTGAAACTCGGGTAGTCACTCCAGATAGAGTTCGATTATCCCATATTCCAGTTGGTTAAACTTTGGGTAGAAAATTAGTAAGTATACAGGTACTCATGGCCAATAAACAAAGAACACGTAAGTAAACGAGCGTGATAATTTTAAACTTGTGAATGAATAATAATTATGATAGTAAAATAAATAATAATAACTAAATATCTAATAGTTACTTTATAGTAAAAAAAAGGGGTTAAATAAATAACCTATAAATAATAAAAGTATAAATAGATTTAAATATATAAAATAATCACCGATAAATTAAATGCAAATAGATAAAAGTGAATAAAATAAAATACTAATGTTTACATGTATATAGTCTATTTGATAGGAATAATAATAATAAAAAAAAAAAAATTTTTTTTTTAAATAATATATATACTCATATACACGTGCATATATAGGAACCATAAACTCATTTTGCGAAATTGAGCACCGATTGTATACCTCGATATATTAAATAATACCATCTATTAATTTCCGATTTTTTTTGAGAGAGAAGAATAAGGACGTAATCCTTAATTACAACTCTGGGAACTGTAATAAGTATTGTCTCCATTACCCTATAAATATTAACAGATCCAGATGACAGGACAAGCAGGTGAAAAATCGAACAAGATATTACAGATACATCATGGACAGGCAGGTCGGCATGAGAGACGAAGGACTGCCAAGCGCAAGGTCGCATTTCTTAACCATGTGAAAGACCAGTCGTCGCTATTGCTGTACCATCCTTAGATGATTTCCTGAGGACAAGCAATCCAGCTACGGAGCAATCGACCACCGGAAAAACAAGCACAGGGACCCACTAGTCCCGTAGTATCTGCAACATATCATCACTATCAGACTTTAATAGTATCTTTTGTCTATCCTTGAAATTGAATAGAGAAGTACACAAACAAGAGAATTTTCCTTTTCTTGTCTTGTTCACATTTCAATTACGAAAGCGTATATCAAGTTTTCTGAATGAAATAATGTTATCATATAAATGAATAATTTATGTTTCGTTTGAAACCAACCAAATTAGCTGATTAACCCTAAATTGCATTTCTAATTTTAAAATTTCGACTTACAGCTTCCTTTTAACTGAAATTCAATAACACGTGATGTTCTATCGAAACAGTAGGCAGCTGACGAGGTTCGTTGTTACCAAATCTGAGTTAATTATGGAAAACAACTGGTTGAACCTTGTTGGAGCTACATCGAGACCAAATGTACCCACGGTCAATCCCTTGCTCCAATCTGGATCTCTACCAAACGAATCTTTGATCAGCATATGGATGGCGAGACAGACCATCTTACTGCACGGTATGGAACAATCTACGGGGATGAGCATTGGCTGTCGTGCCTTCGTTTATATAGAATGACCATTTTGCAAATTATATAAAGGCGAGCTTTAATTTTAAGATCAAATAATTTTAATCAACGTGATATTTGTAAAATATAGCTTGATTAGTACCGTTGATAGTTAGGAACAGTACATTTAGAAATAACCTCCTTCAATTGGAATTTGCGCTATTTTCCTATCGACGAATTCTTTGAGAGAAAAATTATACATATATATCTGCCAATTTACATGGTAATATACCGCTATAATGCAAAACATAACAGAATTACTGACATTTTACACTTTATTTAGTTCCAATTCATCCTGTAGATTAAATCCAAGTAAATCCAAAATGCCCCCTCTACAAGTATTTTTTTTTCTTCCCTTTCCCTAGTATCAGTGCTAGTTTGTTGGTCTTGAAACATGGTTGATTGTAATCCCATGTTTCAACTACGCGGTGGCGTGTTACGTCCCACTGAAATCTGGTGGTTGTCAATTATACTACTCGCGAGATTTGAGAATTTTATAGGCGCTGCGCCTCGCCAGCTGTTGGTAAAATTGTAATTCCGATTGGTAAACAGATTCTCCGCGTTAGTATAATGTAACCTCTCGATACAATTGAAGTTATACATTTTGATAAATTGCAACGTCGCTGGGC
>JABFOU010000061.1:0-16489 GCA_022817745.1 Scelioninae gen. 1 sp. ZL-2020 | reverse complement strand
CAGGATGCAAGCACCAATTACAGCTGCATTTGCCATTGTACTGCTTCAGTCCTTGCATTGGAGCTCTGGCTGCACTGTCAACACAGCAACACAATCCAAACAGTTGAACTACTTTTTCTTCTCCTTGCGAATTGCAGGTTACGCCAACATCTGACAGTTTGTTCATTTGATGAATGAAAGGTGTTAAGAAAACATTCATATTCGGTTTTTTCTCACCGAACCAAATGCCACATAAAATTGGAGAAGATAGTTTTTGATTTACTGGTAATTCATTAATCATAAGCTGAACTAACCACATAGATTTGGTTGATTTTTTGAAAACAAGAGCTCCATCTGAATTGAAAGTATATGTGGCATACTGTCTTCGGGTTGACGGATCCAACTTACTGACAAATTCTTTATATAATTTGCCATCATAAAAATCTTCTATTACATTTTCATCTGAAACTCTACGGTTTATAATGGTGTCATATTCTTGCCAGTTTTTTTCTAATAAAGCACGAATCTTGAAAGATGGATCTAAAGTTATGAAAAAATCAGTTTTACTAATTTTGTTTGCATTTATTAGATTATCACAAGAAGGACAGTTCATGACCTTGTCATCGCCTTTTTTATATGAGCCTACATATGTTTTGCATTTATCACACAGTGCATGATAAGTGGCCGCTGTGTTCGGATTGAACAATTTATCAATAAAATAGGGCGTTTCTGGTAACACTTGTTGTTCAAAAATGCAGTTTACCAGTTTAAACAAATCCGAAGTAGCTGCTAGAGAAAGAGAATGAGCAAAAGAATATTTCAAAATCATCTGAATGAGATCCACCTTCGAAACTTGAGTAGGCAAAACAATCTTTTCTAAAATAGATTCATCCCTTAGAAAAAAGTTCAAAAATTGAAAATCACTTTCATCTTCCTGTGCATTGGTCTCTTCATTATACTCCGGCGTGAATTGCGTCAATTCTTCTTCAAATTCTTCTTCTACTATGTCATCTTCGTGAACCTGATGATTATTAATGAAATCATCACGATGTTGGAAAGAAAGTTCTAAATCCTAAAACAAGCAGAGTAATTTCATGTAGACAATCAATACAAACTTCAAGATTTCTTATATCAACACTTTCCCCACTTTATGAAAAAGTTCAAATTTTACTATACACCGATAAAAAATCGTCTTATTTCAACTTGGTTAGGTTAATGTTAAAATTTTATCGTAGCGGTTATTTTATTTGAGCATGAGGTTCATAGGATTTCCCTATCAAAAATCATGTAAATTTACGTAATTCTAATAGGAAAATCCGTGGGCAAAGTAAACAAAAATAGTATATTGTTCAACAGATCAGCCGGTCGGCAATCTAAACACGAGTGCCGATTGGCTATACGAGGCGTATAGCCGAGGCTGCCATAACACGAGAAACTCTGAAAATGTCCCAATCGAGAGAGTTGTTCAGAGATTTATTCAAAGTTTTATTTCTAAAAGGGGTAAAATCATATATTATGCAACAAGTGGAAAAAGTTAAAAATTTTCAATAGGCCGAGTTTCAATTAAAACACTTATTTAGGCTCAACTTTTTTTAATCTGTTGCTCACAATATTTTTTCAAACAACAGCAGATAAACCTACTCGTTAAAACAATTAGAAAAACACTTGCAATTTAGTAAAAAATGAACGATTTTCGAATCGTGATAACTTGCTCAATTTCGCAAAAATATGGCATATGACTGGGTCGCGAGCAACATCCAGCCTTGTTTCCACAAACGTGCCAGCCGGATTTGAAACGCTATCCATATGCATGCCATATTGTTGCCTGATTGCTGCCAGCCGGTTTGCCAGACCCCATTCATGTGCCATCCTAATTTTTTCCATACGGGATGTAACGGTTTGAGTCTACGATTTTTGTGTACCCTCTGAAAGATGTCAAACTTTGGCATACCAAACAATTTTTTTTCGTAGGGGCTCGCGAGAGGCAAAATGGTTTAAAAATTACATTTACAGCACTGGCGGAGCGGCAAAATTTGGAACTAACGTCAAACTCGTGCCGTAAGACGGCACTCGTATCGTAAGTTCCAAATTTCGCCACTCCGCCGGTGCCGTAAACCAAAATATCGGCCTCGGGCACAGTGGCGCCCTCGGACGTAATATACTATTTCATGGCTGGGAAGAGCGGACGAAAGTGGAACTATCATCGGCACGCACTGAAAGTTCCCACTTTCATGGCTCTTCCGCGCCATGAAAAATGTCGTTCTCGGCTCGGGCGCGGTAGCGCCCTCGCTGGAAATATACTATTAATTATATGTTAGCGAAGAACAGACTTTAGAGTTTTCAGAATTCAAAAATACAAGTAAGGTAGTTGTCCTACTTTGTATGATAGTCCCAGTTTGTGTGATATTCGTAACATTTTCGTTGATTGCAATTAATTGTAAGCTGACAATATCCTGAATGACTGTATATAAAATTATTTAAGTATTATAGATTACATAAATATAACTTTTTATTATAAAAAATGCATATTTGCATAGTTTTTATCAATTTAAAGTTCGCGTGGCACTAAACGTGTACATAACCTTTTCCAACGAACGGCCGTGAAAAAATGGTATCACACTATTTGGGTCTTTTGCATACCTTATACCAATTTACATTATAATTTTTTTAAAATATATCAATTAAAAACGTATTAATACAATTTTTTAATAAAAAAAATGTTATGTAATCAGACGTTAACGATTCTTAACCTTAATTTTGCGTTTTTCGCAACAAAATTTAATGTTTCTCTGAAAATTTTCTTTAGACGCTATCATTAATTGGGACATTTACTTTAATTTCTTCCGAAATAGAAGAAGTTATCACGATTTAAAAATTGGTTATTTCCTGCTAAATTTAAAGTGTTCTCCTAATAGTTTTGATGAATGTATATTCAATTCATTCATTGCTTCAAATAAGAAAAGTTGAACTGTGGGATAAAATATAATAATTTTGCCGTCTTGTATGGGTTAATGCAAATCCATTTAATATTAACCCTGATGGAGATTTCAAAGTCTGTAATAACTCTGTAAGAAGTCTGCTAAAAGTCTGCAATTAATCTGGAAAACTCCTAAAATTGGGACATTACAGACTTTTTGCAGACATTCCGCAGACTTTCTGTTGCAGACTTTTTGCAGATTTTTTTAGACTTTTTCAAGCTATTTATAAAAATTTATTAATCAACAAAAATTTCTGAAACTTGTCTCGAACCTTGTTCTCTTAGATAGAAGTCCGATGTCTTAACCGCATAGCTATAAGCCTTGTAAAATAATTGGTTTCTTTACGGTATTTCATTCAGATCTTACTTTTAGGGTAGTCCAATAACGCCATCGAAAAAAGAAGACAGAAGAAACGTAGCATGTAAATGAGGAAGAGAGACAGAATGATGGCGTCATTAGACTACTTTACCCTATATTCAACTTTTAAATACCAAAAAAGTTATTTGGACTAACGAGTCTTATAGCCAAGTGATTAAGACTTCAGATTTCTACCCTTGTTAAATGTTCATATCGTTTCATGAATGTCACAGATGATACGGATGTCACGGGTGTCAATAGTAACACGGTTTGTACGGGTAAAAAGGGTGGCACGGAAGATACAGATTTAAAAGATAATACGGATATCACGGGTGTCATTGATAACACGGATTTCACGGGTTACAAGGGTGTCACGGAAAATTAGGATTTCGAAGGTAATGCGGATGGCACGGGAGACATGAATGTCACAGATAATACGGATGTCACGGGTGACATAGGTGTCATTAGTACCACAGATATTACAGGATACACGGATTACACAGGTTACAAAAGTGTCACGGAAAATACGGATTTCACAAGTGTGGATGGCACGGGAGACATAAATATTACAGATGATACGGATTTCATAGGTAATACGGAAGACAAAGGAGACATAAATGTCATAGTTAATAAGGACGTTACGGACGACACGATTACACCTTGTGACCCATGCAACCCATAAAATTCGTGTTACTAATGACACCCGTGATATCCGTATTATCTGTGACGTTCATGTCTCCCGTGCCAACCGCATTACCTGTAAAATTCGTATTTTCCGTGAAACCTTTGTAACCCGTGTTACCCGTAAAATCTGTGTTAGCAATGACAACCGTGGCATCCGTAGTATCTAAAACATTCATGTGTTCTGAGCCACCCGTATTACCTTTTAAATCTGTATTTTCCGTGACACCCGTACTATCCGTGTTACTACTGACACCCATGTCACTCGTGACATCCGTATCATCTATGACATTCATATCTCACGTGTGATCCGTATTTCATATGTGTTTGACATTCATGTATCCCGTGTCATGAATGTCACAGATAATACGCATGTCACGAATAACACGGGCGTTATTAGTAACACAAATTTTACGGGTTACACGGAATACACGGGTTACAAGGATGTCACGGAAAATACGGATTTTACAGGTAATTCGGATGGCATGGGAGACGTGAATCGTGTTACTAATGACACCCGTATCGCCCATGACATCCTCATTATCTACGATATTCATGTATCCCGTGCCATTTGCATTACTTGTGAAATCCGTATTTTCCGTGAAATTCTTTTAACCCGTGTAATCCGTGTATCCCGCAAAATCTGTATTACTAATGACACCCAAGTCACCCGTGACATCCGTATTATCTGTGACATTCATGTCACCAGTGCCATCCGCATTACCTTTGAAATTCTTATTTTCCATGACACTCTTGGAACCCGTGTAACCCGTGAAATCCGTGTTACCAATGACACCCGTGATATTCGTATTATCTTCTAGATCTATATCTTCCGTGCCACCCTTTTCACCCGTACAAATCGTGTTACTATTGACACCCGTGCCATCCGTGACATCCGTATCATCTGTGACATTCATGTCTCACGTGTGATCCGTATTAATTGTATAATCCGTATTTTTCGTATCACTCTTGCTACACGTGTAATTTGTGTAATTTAAGTAATCGGTGTTACTAAACACGCCCGTGTCTCCCGTGACATTCTGTGTGAATTTAAGGGTGTCTCGAAAGTCACGGATAGTACGTGTAACACTGATAGCACGGGTGATAAGTATGTCATGCGTGACACGGAAAGCATGGGTAATATACTTGTTCAAGTTTTATCTCAAACCTACAATCAAATTGGTGGACGGGGATAGTGAACCAATGGCTCAGATGTTTTATTCATTCGATTGTCACTTGGATGGAAGACTGGTGTTCGATTCTTCAGGTGAGCAAAAAAATTTTCAAGTTAATAAATTTTTAACATTAATTATAAGTAATAATTTAATTGATTTAAATTAAAAAATAATTGCAAGATTGTTTATAGACAACAGAAAAGGCAAAATAAAAATAATTTTTTTTTTTGCTTATTATTAATTAGTCTAATCAATTTTACATCTCTTTTTATATCATTTTTTGAATTCAATATACGTTAAAAATTTTAACATTGCTTTATTTAATTTTGTCAATCGTTTGCACGTATTACCACTTTTTTAACATAAAAAAAAGTTTTTTTTTTTTTTTTTTGCTTATTTTTTCCCATGATTAATCATGAGAAACATTACATAAAAATTTCATATCAAATCATATAGCCAATTCTTTTTCATAGACAATCTTACTAAATCATATTATGTGCAAAGTCTCTTTTTTCATATTAAATCATATTGAATCATAAGAAATTTCCTATGGAATTTTGAGATTTCAATATGGAATTCCTGTTGCAAATTCCTCGAGTATTCATAAAGGAAAATTTTATATTCATGAAACGCCATGAACATTTAACAAGGGTATCTGAGAGAACAAGGTTCGAGACTGGTATCAGAAAATTTTTTTTATTCAATAAATTTTTATACATTGTGTGCAAAAGTCTGTAAAAGTCTGGAAAAAGTCTGGAAGAAGTGTGGAAAAGTCTACAAAAGTCTAGGAAAATTCTGCAAAAAGTCTGTAATGTCTCAATATTAGGAGTTTTCCAGATTTATTGCAGAATTTTGGCAGACTTCTTGCAGAGTTATTACTGACTTTGAAATCTCCATCAGAGAACCATGTACATGTCACGCGTATCTGTATTACCCGTGTTTTTATCACCGGTACACGAGTTTACCGTGCCCATGTCATCTGTGCCCCTGACAAGCGTACCCTTATCACTCTTATCTGCGTCATCAGTGCCCGTAACACACATGCCCGCATCACCCGTACCCGTGATACCCGTGCCCGGGTCACTCATGTCTGTGTCAACCGTGTCCGTGTCACCAGTGCTCGTATTATCCATACCCGTGTTACCCGTTCATGTGTCACCTGCGTCCGTTTCACAAATACCCGTGTCACCCGTGTTCATGCCACTTGTGCCCGTGTCACCCGTACTCGTGTTACCCGTGCCCATGTCATCTGTACCCGTGCCCGTGACAAGCGTATCAGTACATGTCACGCGTACGTATCGGTTTCATTCATGTCAAGTCACTCACCTGTGTACGTGTCAGCCATACCTATATGTTATGCATATCCGTGTTATCTGTGTACCTGTCATCTGTGTTCGTGCTACCTGTAACCGTATCACTCCTACCCATGTCACCCAGGTTCGTGTCACTCGTGCCCGTATCACCCTTGCCCGTGTCACGCGTATCCGTTACCCGTGTTCGTGTCACCAATGCCCGTATTAACCATACCCATGTTACCCGTGTCCATGTCATGTGTGCCCGTGCCCATAACAAACGTACCCGCGTTACGCATATCCGTGTCACCCATGCCTGTATCACCCGTACCCGATACGGGTGATGCTTGACCGTTGAACGAGGGAATATTATTCAAAGAGATTTAGTCTATTTAGGATTTAGGTATTATTAGTAAATCGATATTTTTAAATTTCAGCAGAAAATTTATTCGTGATTTCCAATTGTCTTCATGCAGATTTCATTAATCACGATAATTATGAAATCTAGTATGTTTATTAAAAATTACCTATAAACAATAAGGAATCCATCAAACAGTGTGTGTTATCAGAGATAAGCCTCATAAAGGGGATCCTATACCAAAAATGAATTACCTTATATAAGATTTTATGTCATCCCGAGTGCAAATGTCCGGCAAATTCCGGAAAGAAAAAACCTCTCTTTTTGGAATTAGCCGTATTATCGTAAGGTAAATTTACGGATAAAAACCGTTAACAGCCGTAAACTTTATTTAATAAATATTTCTCACATTGTAAACGTTATTGGTAAGTTTAATTAATTAATTGTAAAAATAAAAATATATAAGGAACTATTTTTGTTCTTCTTTTTATTTATTTATATATTTTTATCTATTTCAAAATGTTAAATATAATTTCTCAACTTGAAAATTTTTTTGTTCATCTGAGAATCAAACAAGTATTCCACGTGATGAGCCAAGCATTTTACTTCTTTTATATAGTTAACAACTGCAAACAAAAATAATATGTGAAGAATTTTATTGTTTTCATCAAATTGAACACTATATTTTTATGAAGTGATTTATTAGTCAAACCCACGAATGATAATGCAATTAAGGATAGTGAACCATTAGAGCAGAAGTAAAATGTTCGGCACATTACGTGGAAGACGGGATTTCGATTCTCAAATGAACAAAAAAAATTTTAAGTTGAAAAATTATATTTAAAATTTTAAAATAGATAAAAATATATAAATAAATGAAAAGAAAAACTAAAATAATTTTTTTTTACATTTTGATTTTTACAATTAATTAAATTCATCAATAACGTTTACAATGTGAGGAAATTGTAATAGTGATTAACATCTGAAAAACATGTTGAATCACTATGAATTTACTGTGAATTTTTTGAAAAATTCAATGATGATAGAAATATTTATTAAATAAAGTTTACAGCTGTTTACGGTTTTTATCCGTAAATTTACGTTGCAATAATATATGGCTAATTTCGGAAGGTGAGAAATCAGCCGGACATTTCCACTCGGGATGATTTGGCACGTGTGATTTTATGAAAAACCACGGTCTCATCCGTGCTAAGATCTTAAAAAAGATCCCTTGTAGAAAAATATTGCTGAAAAAACGTTTGAAAAACGCTAAAAACATGTCTGAAAAATCTCTGAAAAAACGTCTGAAAAATACTGAAAATGTGCCAATTTTAACAGATTGTCAGAGTTTTCAGATATGTATGAAAATCTCTGAAAAAGTCTGAAAGTAAAAAAGATACAAAAATTTTTAAAAAATATTAGTACAATAATAAAATGTAGTATTTTTGAAAAAATTTTCAATCATTTTCAATTTCAGACCTTTTCAAAGATTTTTATACATATCTAAAAACTCTGAAAATCTGTTAAAATAGGCACATTTTCAGCGTTTTTCAGATCATTTTTCAGCGATTTTTCAGACATGTTTTTTAGCATTTTTTAGACATTTTTTCAGTAATATTTTTCTACAAGGAATGTTACGTGATATCTTACATAAGATATTATGTAAGATCTTATTACTTACGTATATTTGTGAAATGCTTCTGCAATACTGTACATGAGATCTTTAATTCGATCTCACAAACGATCTCATGTACGATATTACTTAAGATTTTTTATGAGATGTAATGAAAGATTTCGTGGAAACGACTGTGGATTTTTGTGAGACCTCATAACAGATCTCACAAAATATTATACAGGAGATCTTTTGTCAGATCTGTTATGATATTTTTACCAGTAAGATTTTAGTTTTTCATAAGATTTTACATAATATCGTAATTAATTAATACCTTCATAAGTATTTCAAGATGTACTTATGAATATATATTTCATAATTAAGATCTTTATAATGATTCATAAGTAAGATCTTATGAATATCACTCATTGTTTAGATTGCGGATTTTCATAAAATCTCATATAAAATTTTACGTAATTCATTTTGGTGGGAGTCTTGGAACTGTAAAATACAGAAAGAATCGTACATTTTAGTTAAATAATCACCGAGTAAAATCATTTTAAAAATTAAAATTTTATCAAAATGTTTTGGGTGTGCTGATTATTTTGTCTGTGATATTAATATAATGTAATTTTAGATTTGAATTTTCGTTTGTTTTGATTCGAAAATATAAATGTAAACAACTTAAATACTTGAATACGCAGTAACAAGCAGTAGGCAACTTGTGGGGCAACTTTTGTTGCCTCACATTCGAGATTGGCTTTACTAATTTGTGCGATGTTGTTTTTTGAACCTTATAAGTTATTATAAATAATTATAAACTCATCTATATTAAGCGTACGTAGCTTTGATCCCATTCCATGTCTGCATCTTCAAAAATAAATCCGTCTTCATTTTGCTGTATTGGATCATTAAAATCAAGAAAAGGTTGGTCTTCATCGTTTATAGGTAATTGAACATTTTCATTTATCTCCATCCTCTCTTCTTCATTTTCCTGGTTACGAGCTTGCTATAATAATAGTAAAAAAAAATCTTATATATATATATATATGTTTTACTGTATTTTGGAAAAAATTTGTATATAAATCTCAAAATAATTATTATTGTTAAGAGAAAAATAAAAAAATTTCTCAGATTGTTACTTTTCAACTAAAGAATCACCTTAAGGTGAAATTTCAGTGCTAGAGTCCTGGAGTTAAGGTGTTTTCAGTTAATTTTATCTATAAACATAATTGATGTTTCTCAATAATATATATCTGTCGAATTTTTGCTCCTGGGAGATTCAAATGAATTATAGAAATATTGTTAATATTTGCACAATAACTACGGTAGAATTTAGTAAAAAATGCACCAAAATATCTCCTTAACTCTTACGGAAATAAAACTCTGAATGAATCTCTAAAAACATCTCTCGATTGGAACATTTTCAGAGTTTTTCAGAATTTTTCAAAGCGTTTTTACAACTTTTTTTTATATTTTTTAAAATTTTTTCAAAAATTTGTTTATAGATATATGTGAAAATAATACTCTAAAAAACTTTGGGAAAAAAATCTGAAAAAAAAACTCTGAGAAACTCTGAAAATGTCCCAGTCTAGAGTTTTTCAGACTTTTTCTCACATTTTTTTTCAGAAATTTATCAAAATATTCATTTTATACTTAAAACATTGGTCATAATATTCCAAATTTGAATGAATAATGTAATTTTAAACAAAACTTGATAAAATTATGCAAATCTATTTTTTATATGCGTAATTAATGCATTTAACTCTGATTCTAAGACGGAATTTGAAAATAAATATGCACAAGAATAAATAATTATATAAATAATGAGCTATTTATTTTTTAATTTCATCATCAGCTCAATGGAAGAAAGTACCATCTCAAAGTTACATTCAAAACAGTTACCATCTTAAAGTTACTTTGAAGACCGATAACATTTTAGAAAAGCAATTTTAGAAGTGTTATCTAAGTTAGCAACACTGACACGAAAAATAAAATAATAAATTTGAAAGTCGTTTAATTTTTGAAAGTCAATATTATAATTGTTTTTTTTATGGTAAACTTTGTTAATTATAAAAATCTATTACTATAAATATTTAGTATTTTTTTTACATTAGTATGAAAATGAATTTATAATCATAATTACAATTGTTGACATTCGTTTTTTAATCACTATGTGACTAAAATTTTGAAACTTAAATATTTTTGCAATAAAGATCTCTTATGGAAATAAAACTCTGAATTAATCTCTGAGAAAACTCTGAAACAAACTCTGAGAAAAGTCTGAAAACATTTCCAGAGTTTTTCAGAGTTTGTTCAGATTTTTTTTTGCAAACTTTTTAGAATTGTATTTTCAAAAATATATTTAAAAAACAATTTTGAAAAAAAAATTTTAAAAATGATCTGAAAAATTCCTAATTGAGAGAATTATTTAGAGTTTTTCAGACTATTTTCAGAGTTTTTTTTTTTTTTTAGAGATTAATTCAGAATTTCATTTCCATAAAGGATAACAATAGAAAATGTTAATTTTAATATAATGTTTGACATTTAAGTAAAATTATTATTCTAGTAACAAATTTTCGAATTATTATGAGCACGTAAATTATTTAGCATTTATTAAAATTCTGGCATCAATGTTGTGAACATAAATCAGACTTGTAAAATTGCTTTTCTGAAATGGTATCGATCTTGAAAGTAACTTTGAGATGGTATAAGTGTTTTACATGTTACTTTGAAATGTTATTAGTTTTGGATGTTACTCTGAGATGATATTTTCTACCAGTGAGTTGACGTGTTATATTGTTTTGCAATTACAGAACAGATTAAATTGCTAAGCTTTATGTAAATCTAAAATTTAAATATGTTTATTTGAAAAATTGGAACCTCTTCTAATTCGTTATGTTGTCTTCTTTCATATCTGCCTTCTTCAACATAATCATATCTACTACTGGTTCTTTGAGGAACGGGAACATTGGTATCTCGAAAATAATTTTTATGTCTGCGACCATCCATCCTATAAATTATACCAAACATGTTAACACATTTTATACATCAAATAAAACACCGAACTAAACTTTGTACAAAATTGTTGTCGCAAGTTTGAGTTTTTACTTATATTTGAGTGACAACATTTATATTAAATAAAAAGAACAGTCAAGTAAGTCTGTATAAGTTTCTTTTCCCATTAAAAATTTATTGTCACTGAAATATGCAATGTAACATTGTTGTAAATTTAGTAAGAAGAATTTGTAGATATTTAGCATGTAAATTTTTTTATTAAACTACAATAAAATAATGTAAAAAAATGTTTTATTATCCATGTAAGACTATTATTATTTGAGCTGGAATTGTGTTTTTAGTACAATAAATAAATATTTTTTAATTCAATAAACCTAAATTTTTTGTAGAATTATTATAGTAATAAATATGAGATTAACAAAAGTAGTAATCACAATAATAAATTTATATTATCGATAATTACAACTTATTTAAATCAGAGTCTACAGAAACTACACTGTCAAAAATATATATCTTGAATCAAAATTATTCAATTGGCTTAAATCAAATCAGTACATTTTATTTTTAGTAACACAATAAAGTAATTTGAACAGTATTATCCCCAAAAAGTAATTTATCCTATTTAACAAATTAAGATTTGTATACAATAATCTTTTTTTTCTATTTAAAAAGCCCACCCACTCACCCAACAACAATAGTATATTACGTACCAAGGGTAGAAATTTGGCCATTTCAGTCAAGGGTATTTTGCATTTCGAGATGAAGCCGATGGTAGCAATCACCCGAGACTAATGGCCAACTAGCCATTCTTGGTACGTACGATATTTTTTGTAACAAGTGCAAGGAAGGTGCTCACATTATCCGACGTACTTAAAAAGCGGAAAGGAGTACATTTTCCTTCCAAGGGAAATTTCCTCCCTAGGGCGGAGTTATTACTTTCCACCCTAGGGAGGGAATAAATTACTTTCCGCCTTCTAAGTAGGGCGGAATGTAAGCACTTTCCGTGCACGTGTTACAAAAACCCCTATATAGGGGCGATACAAAAATAATAATAATAAAAATTAAGGCAATTACGAAAAAGAAAGAACAATTTTTACCCGGGACCATATTTTTTCTATATATACAATTTATACCAGAGAGGTCTATTTTTTTCTATACAAAAGTGTTGCAATTAAAAATTAGTGTTTTTATTTTATTTTTTTTTATTTTATTCAAGATAAATATGGTCAACATACAGTTGTAACATTGATAAATATAAAAAAATGAGTTTAGTTGACGTGAGATAATAATTAATAAAAAATGTTAATAAAAAATAATGGTTAACCAATTAATTATTTTTTAATGATTTAATAAAATGAATAATTTATGATAATTTATAATATTTATAGATTCTTTATAGTATTTATTTAGTAATGTATAACTGTTTCTTGAATTATTATTGAAAAAATAATATTTACTATTTATTATAATAAAAAAAATGTAGTTCAATTTATTGCACTATTTATTTTACATACCATATTACATTTTCTTAAACTCAATTTCTATTTACAAGTTTATAAATTAATATGGAAATTTTTTTAATATGACAGAATTTTAATTTCTTTTGGATTAGCAGGATTTTGTCCATTAATTCATAACGTTTCTCTTAACGTTATAAACGAAATTATCGTTTTACAAAATAGATACAATTTACATTCGTTATGAAATCTATGGTATACCTTATGACAATATGTATAGAAATCACAATAGCTTAAGTTGACTTTCGCAATAAATTCTCTTATGTCTAAAAGGCAAGATTCTTTTTAGTTAACATTTAATAACATAACCTATATGATGTTCACTTGTAACTTAATCAATAAGAAAAAAGAAACAACATTTAAGAGATTTTAATGAACTATTGCTTAGACACAGATGAAATAATTTTGAATCAGAATATGAGTAGAAACTTCTTAGCCATCTGCCACAGAAGCTGCGCAGTGCTGCTAATCGGTCTAACGTGAAGTTACCTGTGGAACTGCAGGTCGCAATAATAATCTAGTGGAATTAACGAAATGAAACTTTCGTTATACAAACTTGAATTTTAATCATTGAAGAGTATTTATGCATCTTATAAATTGAGTAGACTTATTTTCATAATTTATACACAACTAATTTCATTGGTAGACAAATTAAAAATTATAAAAACTAACAAGTTTGTTTTATTTCAATTGTTAAAGTTCTTTAAATAAATGATAAGAAACGATAAACACAAATATTATAATTTAGGGTTTGTAATTTAAATTTAAAAAGCAAAGCAAATTTAAAAAAATAACAATTATACGGAAAAAGTGAGGAAATGATGGCTCAAGATACAGAAGGTTAGTATATGACTACATAAATAAAAAAAACATTTTCTTAAAAAAAAAAAAAAAAAATCGTTTGCAAAGATTTTGGTGTAGGAGATGTTAATCATCTTGAATTAAATAAATATCGAAAAAAAACGTTTAACCTTCTTCTGAGTTTATTTAAAATCGAAAGATGAAAATGTACGCATTTGTTGTTTATTTTTACTAAAAAATTAATTGTTATTTTTTCATAATAATCATGTTGTTTACGTTATTTTTCATTAATGTTATCAATATGACATTCGTCGAATTGCCAAGATTCCATAAATTGAATAGGGTAAATGCACCAGTGAATGGTCAGTTTAGAAAAATTGTGGTTTTTTAACGTTATTTTATATTTAAAAAAATACAAAATTCCTTTCCAAGGTTTGAAATAATATTCTTTGTACTGTCCTGAACAATAATAATAAATAAAAAACACGATTTTTTATTGAAAACAAATATTTTGAGTATTAAGGAGTACCCTAACTTTAGACAACAAATTGCCAATTTTCAAATACTTATAACTTTGCTAATTTCCATTGAAAATTTATGAGCTTTTTAGAAATGAAGGGCAACTTTTCTTTTTCAAAATATATTAAAACACAATTTATTTTACAACCCCCACCCCCTCTGCCGCCCTTAAATAGAAAAACTCAATAAATGCCTTTTCATTTATTGAGTTTTCTAAAATTTTTAATTTCTTCGAAGACTAATGAGTAAAATTTTGTTAATTTTAACAATTATGGTTACGATTAATAATTATTATCATGATTATTAGTCGTCGAAAAAACGTATAAATTCGAAAAAAAAACCTAGTAATTGCAAGGTTTTTTAAAAACGTATTTAATTAATTTGAATGTGATCAATATTTGTGTTAAAAATGCAACCTTTCATTTAAAAGGAGGGGACAGAGGGGGTGGGGTGGTAAAATAAAATGTGCTTTCATTCTTTTTGAAAAAGAAGGGTTGCCCTTTATTTCTAAAAAAGGCCCATCAATGTTCTTGTAACAAAGTTATAAGTATTTAAAAATTGGCAATTTTTTGTCAAAAGTTGGGGTGCTTTTTTTTGTAGCTTTGTGTAATAGAAAGTATTTTTGGAAAAGTCAGCTGAGTCTAACGTCCAAAAATGGTTTTTATAAACAAATTTAAGCATTCAATTGAAGTTTTAGATATCACCATAGATATGATGAATTGGTATAATAAGTTCATTAACATAAAGCCTTTTAAAAGAAAAATGAATTTGCAATTAGAAAAATTAAGTTTAATTGAAAATAAAGTTAACATATTCTATAAAAATATAATTTAATTTCAAATCATTTAAACTGAATAAGTTTATTTTAAAATTTTGAATGTTTGAAGTAAATATTTTTAGTTATAATTTTATTGTTTATATAAATAATAATAAAAAAATATTATATAAATATTAATAAAAAAAATGTAAAATTTATTTTTTGTATATAAGTATTTATTTTATTTCGTTCAAATTATGTGATACTGAAACGAAGTCATTCATTTTTAGTAAATAAGAATTAATGCAGTTTATAATCATACTAAATTTATAAGTAAATTTAAACTGCCTTAAAACTGAAAAAATAATCTGATTTTTTAAACAACTGTGTTTAGAATTTTATTTTTTTATATTAAAGGAAATTGTTTTACATATTTTGAATCGAATCAAACTATTGGAATGTTAATTTGATATGGAATGACCAAATCCAATGTTTCTTAAATATGTAAAAAACATGTTTCAAAAAAATTCTACAGAGCTAGTAATAAATAATTCCCAAGATCCAAATTTTCAGTGTTTACTCTTCTAGTATAGAACATTACTCAGTCCAAATTTCATACAATTTCATTAACATAGAAAAAAGTTATAATGATTTAAAAATAGCTCTTCTCTGAAGATAGGCAATTTTTAAGACGTATGATTTTGGAAAAAAAATAATGTTTTCAGTCAATGTCGTGTGTTTTGAAAAGTTTCAAGCTTTCGTAACAATATTAAATGTAAAAAAAATATATACAGCTGAAAATTATGATGCAATTACTATTTATATTATCTTAAAAAAAGTGAAATTTCATGAAAACAGGACTAAATATTATCAGCTCTAATTTGTTGCAATTTTTACAAAACTTATTTCTAGACATTTTTTTTGTAAGTGCATGTCTCAAAAATAAGTAAAATCATTAAAGATTTATGATTAATGGATTTTCAGTAGAATATATTGCGAGGAAAACTCATTGAAAATTGATGAAAATAGCCTAAGTTAAAAAGTTTTAAAAAATGCAGAAACTTCAAATTTAATCCGATAGCGCTAAAAATTTGGGAATCTTTATATTTTAGTGGGTTCTTTAACACAAAAAATTTTCAGCTAAATTGGAGAACCTCGTGCGCACGATTTTTCTGAAAAGTAATGGAATTGCTCATATATATATATATATATATATATATATATATATATATATGTATATATATATATATATATAGAGATATATTACTCTTTTGTGCGATATTTTATTCAGAGCGCCCTCTGTGTGTTACAAAACACTATTTTTTATAAATATCTCAAAACTAACATTTATTTCTCGTCATTTCTCTTGACACAAAAACCTCTCAGCCAAACATGTATAATATAATCACACTTTCAAAACAAAAAGATTTTTACAAAAAACAAAA
>JABFOU010000060.1:0-16800 GCA_022817745.1 Scelioninae gen. 1 sp. ZL-2020 | reverse complement strand
AGCGAAGCGAGTGGCCAATCACACACGAGTTTGAGGAGTCCCTACTCCTTCCACATGTAAAGTACGATACTTTTTCTTACGAGTAGTGGTAGAAGTGCCTACTTCTCCCACTGTCTTCAGTTGGAGAAATACTCACTTCTCCAACTGTAGACAGTGGGAGAAGTAGGCACTTCTACCGCACGAGTAAGAAAAAACATATTTTTGCTATCCGAAGGCAATACATTATTGTTCGTAAAAAATACACTTGAAAGTTGTGATTCGTTATTTCGAATCAAAACACTATTCAGAGGGAATATAAAACAACACTCGAGAGCTTGTTTTGTTCTCGAGTGAAAAAATTGCGTTTTTCTTCTTAATTTTAGGAAGCAAAACATAACTTAGAGTGCAAATGTCAGAAAATAGTAAAATATAAAAAATACAATATTTTACCTTCATCTTTCTCACTAGTCTCAGTTGAAATAGGCGATTTCTTTTTTCCAAGTTTCAAATTGCAGGACTTCTTTTTTGAGTTACCAACTTCATCTTTATCGACACTTACATCGGATGAATCGGATTCATCTTTATGAATCTCACCTGAATAACAAGTTACATTATATGACTCTTACAATAAAAAACACAATATACAATTGTAAATAAAATTATACGAACAGAATTAAAATTCATTATTCACAAAATCGGAATATTCAATTGAAATATAATATATATTATACTCATAAAATGGCACAATTCGAACAAATTACCTTCACTAGATTCTGATGAATTCATTGTTTCATTCTGCAATATTTGTTCCATGGTTGGTACTTTCCTTAACTTTAAAATTTTTTTCTCATTGGCCTTTATACATTTAGTTGCGAATATTTTAACTTTTTGTTGAAGTTGTGCATCCGATTCTTTTTCCGAGTCCGTCGTGAAAGCATATTTGTCAGATTTCAACTTCTCAAGACGAGAGAGTGCTTGATCATAACTACCTAAAATCAAAAAAAAAAAAAAAAAATTAATCATAATAATACAAAATTTAAAATAATAATTTGCGCCAAAATTTCCGTTACCTATTATTAATATATTTTTATCTAATGAATTATATTTAATTTAATTCATAATATTATAAGTTATAAATCAATTTTATGCAATATAAATAAACAAATTTATACAAAATACTCCATATTCAACATTTATTACTGATTTTTAACACCACAGCTTTCGGAAATGTAATTTTCTGCATTTCACTTACTAGCGCCACCTCTAATTTCGACATCATATTTAGGCCAGCTTTCTGGTGGATCCACACGATTTTTTATCAAATCAGTTAATAACTTCAGATCTTCTTTTTTATATCGACCATTTTTCTCCGGCTCCATATATCTCGTGGTGAATTGTTTACCATTATCTTTCAGTCGTAACCAAGAGGAAGGAACTATGTCGATTGATAATTTATTATTTACTTTACAATTTAAGAATAAAACTAAAGCATATTCATAATCTTTTTCCATTGTTCAATCTATAAATATAATGAAAATTAATTAGTGTGAATTCTAAAAAATAGTAATAATGCGTAACAACTCTAGCAGCACATAATATTCTAAAATATTCAAAAATATATAATATTCTACATACGGTTTTAAATATTTAGAAATAATGTTCCAAGATATTCTATAGATAATAACTAGATATTCTCTGAATATTTTTAGTATATTTTAATGTGCGGACTAAAAAATAGTCCGTATGTTTTTTTTAAATATTCATGGAATGTTCTGAAAATATTTTTGAAATATCTTTTAATCATTTTACATTTTGAAACATTTGATGTTTTCTTACTATCACAAAGGATTTCAAATACTATTTTATAATACAAAAAAAAACTTAGAAATTTTTGGGAGTTTGAATATTTTTCGAAATATTGTGTAGGAATATTAGGATTTTTAGATATTTATTTAGGAGATTTAGGTATTGTGTATTTTCAGACTGGACATTACAATAAATATTCCACTTTTCTCCCGGGTACGAAATGTTCCACTTTTCACCAGAAAAGTGGAACATTTCGTCCCTAGGGATGCAAAGTAGCTCGAGGGTGTAAAAAAAAGTTATATTTTACCAGTATTTTTAAAATATTTTATTCTACTGGAAAATATTCTATAATACACTCTGTAAAAAAATTACATTTTATAAATTAAACTATAATATTTTAAAACTTTTTGGAGAACATTCAAAAGTTTTCGGTTATTATGTTTATTATTAAAAATTATAAAAATGTTTGCTATTCTTCTGCTAAAAACAGAAAGAAATTATTGTTAGTTAATCAGCTGATTAACAATAACAATATATTGAATTAAGTATATAATGCAAATTAAAATAAAATAAAAGTAAAATAAGAGCAATATTTCATATAAAATATTAGTCATTAAAATAATTAATTAATAATTGAAAAAAATTATCAGATCAATTAATATATATCGTATGTAATAAAAAGTGAATGCAAAATTTATATAGTATATTAGACACTGGATAACAAATATACGCTTCCCTAATGTGGCTATAACTGTCTTTGTTTATAGCATAGAAGGTCCATATGCATGTCTGAGCTTGTCTTATACATGCATTATTGAGGCATATAAATAAGTTCATAGATTAAAATAATATTTTTATTTTATGTAATATATTTTAATTGGGTATTTGTGTTATGATGAATAAAAGGAAAAAAACTCAAAATTTGCGTTACGGTGAACATGAGTAAAATTACGTTAATACGTCAACATCTTTTGTAGAATCAAAAAATGTTTTTTACATGTGAGCTCTCTCTCTCTCTCTAAATAAATAAATAAATAAATAAATATAAACAGTACTACAGAAATAGATAAAATATAATACGTTTCAACACTTTTTGCATAAATTTATTATCTATTTTTAATACACTGTAAAAACAAAGTGTCTAATTTGAAGACATTTTGGTGGAAAAAACACAAAAAGTATCTAAACTTCTTCAACTAAGACACTTGTTTTTGAGGTGTACGTTATTTAATTTTGTTTATTATTATTTATTTGATATATTTTGTATAAACATTGCAAATTATTATTATTTATTGGTTAAAATAGACAAAGTACATATATAGAGGGTATTTTCCGTTTATTGTAAATAAATAAATAAAAATAAATGTATTTTTATTTCACAATATATATATATACATTTAAGACAAGTTCAGATATGTATATTTACTTTGCGTACTGTAAATAAAAACTTATAGAAATATAGAGAATAATATAATGCATATGAACAATATAATTAAAAAAATTTATATTCAAATGACCATACATTATTTAATTTTTTTATATTTATTTGATTATAAACATTGATTTGATTGTAAACATTGCCATACCATTATTAGTTTACAAAAATTATTTTATTTATATAAGAAATAAAAACTGAATATTTGAATGAATATATAATATTTCATTTTACATAAAAAACAATGTATTTTGTAAATAATAATAATAATAATAAAAACTGATGAAAGCATTGTATGTAAATTTCAAAGATCAAGAACATAAATCTATTGTAAAAAATAATTATAATAAATAAATAATATTTCTTAAAATAATGTGTAAATATCAAATTATTTACATTTGTTAGTTTTGTTAGTTTAAAATTATTTACAAATTATTTACATTTGTTCATATAAAAATAAGTAATATACTTTAAATTATAATTTTGAATCAAAACTGAAGTAAATAATCGAATATTTACGTTAACACATAATTTTATCTTGTATTTTTCATGTACAAATTTTATCTTGCATAATTCAATACTGCATAATCGTCTGATTACACTTACCAAACAATTGTTTTTTAAAATAAATTGGGAAAAAAACGAAGAGTTCAGAAAAATTACATTCATTTAATTAACTCGTCACACTATTTGAACGTATATTCAGATTTTAAGCTACAGTTCGAATTGCCACTCAATGATCTAAGACGAAATGTAAACCTAACCTTTCAAATTTACTAGCGCAATGGCGCGAACGACACTAAGTTTTGAAATATGAATGACGGAACTGAACCAAATGACTTGAACGTGTCAGCAAGTCTAACCAATCAAATAATTAAGTTTCCCTATTTTTTCTAGTCTTATTTTGTCATGGCTCATGAAATGAAGCAAACATGAAATTTTTAATTAAAAAAAAAGATTAAAATATTAAACTACAATATTGACTTTTTATTTCAAATTTAGTAAATCAATATTTTATATTGTAATCTTAAAGTGAAATCGAAGCAAACATTGTAAATATCCCAAATTAAATAAAAATTTAAAAACGCAAAATCTAAATAATTAGAACTAGAAATTTAGAAATAAAACCCATAAATTTGAATCTAAAGTATCTTTTTTGCATTACTTCTGAGAATTTCTAAGATTTTAAATTAACATTTACGTGAAATAACAATTAAAAAATATGTAATTAAAAATCTTAGTAAATAATATTCTTTAAATAGGTTTTTTATTAGTTTTATTTGTTAATCAAGGAAGTAAACTTTTTGTAAATAATATTAATAAAAGGATTTTATAAGATAAATGTTGTTAAATTTTATAAATTTCATTTAAAATATTAAAAATGGGGAAAATGATAAAGAATAAAAATCCAAAATTCTTCAGCTTTATAATGCGGGAACTAGTGTCCTTTTAAATTTTAATTTTTTGGTAATGAATTAAACGTTCTAAACTATATCATGTCATTCTCTAATTAGGGGGGGGGGGGAATTTTACAGTAAAAAAAATTTGGATTATGAAAAAATTTTCCTGTTTTTTGTATTATGTTAATTTTAAAAAATCTCTACATTGATTTAGAGAAAATCAAGTTTTCTTCAAAAAAATTGTGAAGTTATATAAATTAGAAAATGTATAAAAGGATCTCGCATAAATCTTATGGAAAATATGGCTTTCGGTAGATTCGGCACAGGGAACATCATGTCAAATTTTTCCATAAAAACAAAGCCATTTCCCATAAAATTTGTACGGGATCCTTTGATACATTTTAAAGTGGTTCTTTCATTACAAAAATGAAATATTGTGGTTATTATGTAACACATGTTACAATAATATTAATTTCTATTCTTGAAAGTTGAAAGCATGTTTTGTTTCAATAAATGAATTATAGATATTAATTGTTATAATTAAATAAGAAATATTGATTGTTTAAAATGTGTTATTTTTATGTTTATAGTAAAAAATGCAATTATTATTTCAATCTTAAAAAAAAATAATAAAAAACTAGTCAATGAATAAATATCACACTTTTTCACAATTATTACCCACCGACTTTATATACAGACTAATTCCAATTTTTTATGATTTAATGAAACATTTATGTGATCTGACTTTTGTTAAAGCGCCATCTAGATTGAACTAAAAGTAAGGTGAAATAAATAAAAATTAGAAAATTAAATAATTTTTTTACAACTTTATATTGTGAAAAGTCATTATTGTAGCTAAACAGTTAGCTCAGTTGGTAGAGATACTAAGTCATTATTGTACATTTTTTTTCATCAATAGAAAGAGCAATATTTTTAATATATTTAAAAAAAACGCTTACTTTCGCTTTGATTGCAGTCTTTTTTTTAAACCAAAAAAATACAATCATTTCAACTGATAGGCTCAGATATTGTAGCGTAAGAGCGTAAGCTATTCATTTTCAGTGAATATTGCTGAATGAATAAGCTGTTTTTACATATCAAACAAGCAAACGAAGTTGGTGTAGATTCAGCATTAAGCAAAACCAGTTTTCTCGAAAACTACTAAAGAAAAGCTAAAGAATTCCGCTAAAAAAGCATTTACGACAGAAACTGGAAATACCAATTTTACCAATCATGCCAGTGTTAATTATTAAATTTCGTGAACATTTTTGAGTCTGTTATAGTGAGATAAGAAATATTGTATATAGTGCTTAATATAATTATCTTAAAAGTTATCTATTTCATTGAAAAACAAAAGATATGTATCTAAATCTGGTTTTTATTTTTAATGCAGTTCCATTATCTATTTTTTAACAACGATTTAATTTTATCACAAATGTAGTAAATTTTTACTTCAACTAATTTAAAAAATAAAAAATTAAGTTTTAGGATGAAATGAGATAAAAGTGAGACATTCGGGGTAAAAATGAGACAAGATAAAACAAAAATAAAATATGTTTCTTAGATAAATTTTTGTGAATATTTTTATAATATTTCATAGTTGAGATAAGTAACTGTTAAAAATTATATTGAACATTTTTTATTTTCATAAAAATATGACTAATTTTACAGTGTCTTATTTTTATCCCGTATCTTATATTTACTCTATTTCACCCTAATTATTGAAATAATGTCTAGATGAATACAAAGTTATTTTCATTATTGTCGACCGTTATATAAATTAAAATATTTAGAAACATTAAAACAATTATGATGAACAATTATTAATTATTATTATATGAAAGAAATAAAACTACATATTGTGTCTTACCTGAATAATCGGTTTTGATGTTTAATGTAGGTATGGCACCACAACAGTTTTCAATTTGTCGCCGGTTGCGATTTGCATAAAAACCATTTTTTTTACAACTGAAGTTAGTGAATACTTTTTTGTAGTAGTTGATGGTTCGTTTTTCAGAGACCTCATATGGAAAAAGTCAAAATTACATGGGTATTTATAAGCAGAACTATCTTTTTTCCATATTTGTCCAATAACTGAAATGTTTTCCGGAATTATTTGTCCATGAAAAATAATCTCATTAATTTTCAAACACGTACCGTCTTTAATTAGCACAATATTATTCGGGTCTTTTGTACTTAAACAACATTGTTCATATACAATTTCTACAAGCTGATTTGAATGGCGTTTACTTTTTTTAAAATTAGCTAATTGATTACTAATTTGTGGCTTTTCGTTAACGAATGTAGATTTTTCGTGGTATCTTCTGCAGTATTGGGCAAGAGGTTTATGTCCTGATCGCAGAGAACGTTTAATTTGTCCTAGTAAGTTTTCGAATGGAAAAGCTGTCATTTTACTCAATGAACACTTCTTATTTTGAACATCATCAGATAAATGAAGTAAATTATGCATATTTGCAGTAAGTATAGATTTTCCGTAATACTCTTTAGAAAGTTCAACAAATCTTGTTAAGTATACTTTTGCAACGCTTGAATATTTTACAGCTAATGATTCGCTGCACAGAATTCGACAAGCTGCATGAAATAAAAGAAAATGTTCATATAATCTATCGGGAACTAATCCTTTTAACACAACAGGACCATAATAAAGTAAAAAAGCACGATACTCTGTTGCCTTCCAATAGTTTACATCATTGGTAGATCTAGGTCGTCTTTGAAATTCATTTAATGCATGTTTTCGTAAATTTTCCATTCGAAGAGATAAAGTATTTTTACCTTGTCTCCCCAATTTTGTACTCAAATTGCCTTTCAACCAGCACTCTAGTAATTTGTTCATTACTCCGAGACAACACAAATGCATAAAGTCAAGAATAAAATCATCAACCATATTAATCTTCGGTTCAATTTTCAGCAATGGAGAACACCCGGTGTGATGATCAATTTGATCTTTTTCTCTAAACGTTACATCAGATCGTTTTTTCGCTTTGCTATCATTAAATACGGTGATATTCTTGATTTTCTCTCCGTGCACATAACAACGTTCACACGAACAAAATCCTGCGTGACCTTTTGTGCACTTAATGTAAGCCTTAGCAGGGGTATCGCATATAAAAGAATGTATTTGTAAAAAAAATCTACGATTATCGATTAAAATTCCATTTTTCAATAAATGGTTCACTTCTTGAACAAAATCTTGTAAAAAGAAATCTTTGTTTTTACATTTCCCACTACCTCCATATACAGCTACTGGGAAGGGCTTATATATATCAGATTCTGAAACAACCTTACATAATAAAGGCCAAAAATTGATGATGCTTGATCGGAATAGCGGTAAACCATCGACATTAAATTGTACTTTTATAATATCAGAATTATGAACATTTATGTTAACGCATTTTCTTAAACCTTCCGTAATGGAAAAATATACGTACTCTGACGTAGTACCATCAGTTTCTTCTACTTTTTGTATTTGATATTTACAAGTCTTAGTTTTGAGAAAGTTTGCTGCAGTTGTGGGAATATCTGGATATTTACGTTTCAATATACGTAATAATTTGGACAAGTGTTTATGCTTGATCTCACATTCAATAGCCCATAGGCGAATTTCATCAATATCATTATAATTTTCATGCACAGTGTCATTTGTGCTTCCGACTTCGCTATTGATACTAGAATTACATTTTTCATTCTCAAGAATATAACAGGCTTCACTTGCTTTATCTTTCTCTTCTTCTTTTTTCTTTGATATATCTGCTTTGTGATACTCTGTATTTTCTTCTTTATCTTCTTTGTCCTTTCTATTTTGATCTGTAATATCGGTTTCGTTTTTTCGTTGCATACTTTCTACCTCTATTTTCAGTTCTTCTTCTATGGCTACGTTTTCGTTATTTGACAAATATAAATTGTCTTCGGAAGATATTGCCATTGTCTCTGTAATGGAATGTTTGTAAATATGTTTAATTTGTATCATGTGTATATATACTATATGACAGCCAACGTATGTATTAACGTCTCTATCCCCACAATAAATAGAAATTGCCAAATTATAAATATTAAAATTAAGATTTGTTATAAAATTTTAAAATATATAAATATAGTATTAGTTAATTGGTATTTATATGACTATTTTTAAATAACATTATACATACGAAGGCAACAATATGTAAACTTTATATAAACTGTAGAGTAAAAAATTTTTATTTAAAAAAAATATTTTCAATACACGTGTCCGTGCGCAAACTGACTTTTCCGCACTAGTGCATAAAAACTCACTTTTCATAACTCGTGACTGACGTTACTCGTGCGAAACGTGAGCTTTTCCGCACTAGTGCGGAAAATGTCACTTTTCGCACGGACCCTTGTAATGAAAAATATCGTTCTACACACGGGTGCTGCGCGCCCATGTATCGAAAATAACTATTGAACATATTCAAAGAGTTTAAACTACTCTCTTATTCATTATGTCATGTATTTAAAATTATAAAATTAAAAAAAATAAAATATAATAATGCAACTAAAGACGAAAGTATACGATTTCCAATGATGGAATCACGTTAGTCCGTGCTGAACACGAGACTTTTTACCATATTTGCAAAAAATAGGCGATTTTTATCCCGAAAAATAGGGACGAAAATGCTCGAAATTTTATTCTAAAAGATAACAACGTCTTTTTTCAAGTAAATATGAAAATAATTTTTTAGATATAATGATTATAAATGAAAACATAAGTGTAATTTCTCGATATATTTTATGTTAAAGTATCATACCTAGAATGTTAGAAATTACTTCCGAATTGGTAGAATTATTCAATGTTTTCAATTTGTTTGATTTTCTATATTTCACTCCACGTAATCGAGCATAAAAATTTCTACGATGCATTTTCTGTAAAGTAATAATATTATTTATATTATAAATAAACTAAAAGTGTACTCTGTTAATTATTAAACGAAACTCGATTTTTTATTCTGTCTTTAATGCAAATACCAAAATTAAGTTAAAATTTCATAAGCGGTAACGTAGATGATGAATTTTAATTTTCTAAACGTATTCAAATTATAATTTTAAAGATAAAACTAAAATAAAAGATTAACATTTATTTAAATAACATAATTTTATTTAAGTTTTATTTTGCACAATTAAATAATATATACAACCTTTGAATATAATTTTAATACACTTACCTAGCAATTGTTTTCAAGATAAAACGTCGGACTATATGAAATCACCACTCAAATGTAAATATAACCTTTCATATTGATTGACAGAACGGATCAGTAGTCAGTCGGCGATCTAAACACGAGTGCCGATTGGCTGCATGAGACGCAGCAAAGTGCCGCCATGGCACGAGTGTTGATCGCCAATTGGCTGTTCGTTAAACTAACTAGTAACCGTTAGAATCATCATTCTTCCACGGTTACTAGTTATGAAAATTCTCTTACCGACCGTAATGTTTATATATGCATTCAGATTTGGAACTACACATAACCGTAAACAGCGTAGTCAGTTTTCCGTTCCGATCTATTGTAAATCTTACTGCCGGCTAGAAAATTCAAGTCATCTAAACAAAGATTATGTTCTTCAATTTAAATTAGCTTTCATTCTAATTTTTTGTATTGTAAACATCAAATGTAAACATCAAATTTTTAAATAAAAAAATTAAGAATTAATTTTTCATTTTAAATGTAACTATAACATTGAGATTTTATTTTAAAATCTAGGTTCAGGATATATAGTGTTTTCGGGCGACTAAATAACCTAACCTGGGTTAGGTTATTTCCAGGTTAAACGCGTGTTCGGGTGAGAATTTTCAGTTTAAACTGATGATAACCTGAGTTTTTCACCTGAACATGTGTTTAACCTGGAAATAACCTGGAAATAACCTAACCCAGATTAGGTTTTTTGGTCGCCCGAAAACGCTAATAGATTATATCTTTTTTATTTAATATTTGGTAAATTATTATCATATAAAAAACTTCAAAACAAATTCACAATTAAAAAAAATGAATAAAATTTTTTTATTATATGTTTTTTTATTTTTTTATTTTTAATATTTTAAAACAAATAAAATTGATGAAAATGATCAATTTTTTATAACATAAAATGTATAACATAAAATGTTTTGAAATAAATTTGAGTTACAGTAATTATTATAAATGAAAATTAATTAAATATTTATTGAAGATAAGTTAATAAATGTATGTAATGTTATTTGCTATAAAAAGTAATGTTAGTTTATTTATTTAAAATTTTAAATAAATTTAATGTGTTTGTTGTGCAGAATATTATTTAAAATAATTGAATTTTGAAAATTATTTCAGATTTATTCATGGTTAAAATGTGCAGCAAATATGTCATAAACTAGATGTTTTGACATTAATCTGGCATACTATTTAAAGGTATACCTGATCAGGGCATGATTTGGCATTTTACTTAAAGGCATACCTGATTAACACACGACTTGGCATGCTACTTGAAAGGTGTTCCTAACCAAGGCATAATTTGGTACACCATTTAAAAGGTATGCCTGATCTGGACATGGCCCGGCATGCCACTTCAAAAGTATGCCTAATAAGAGCATGATTTGACACACTATTTAAAGTCGTGCCTGATCAGGTCATAATTTGGTTCACCATTTAAAGGCGTGCCTAATCAGGTAATGATATGGTTTACCATTTAAAGGCGTGTCTGATCAGGGCATGATTTGGTATACCATTTAACGTTGTGCCTGGTTAGAACATGATTCGGCACGCCATTTAAAAGGTGTTTCTAATCAGGGCATAGTTTGGCACACCATTTAAAAGGTTTGCCTGATCTGGACATAATCTGGTATGCCACTTGAAAGGCATGCCTAATAAGGACATGGTGTGGCATGCCGTTTAAAGGTGTGCCTGATCAGGTCAAGATCTGGCATTTCATGGTAAGGTGTGCTTGGTCAGGACATAATCTGGCGTTCCACTTTAAGGGTTGCCTGATCAGGACATCGTCAGAGATGCCACTTAAAAGGCATGCCTGATCAGGGCATAATCTGGATATGCCATTAAAAAGGTATACCTGAACAGGGCATGATAAGGCAATCCATTTAAATGGCATGCCTGATTAGGGCCATTTCCATACCCGGCGTAACGCCCTACACATGGGCCTCATCAGGAAAACCAGATCAGGACCCGAACGGAATTCCATTTTACATGGAATTCTTAAATGGTCCTGTAGTGGTTCCGATCGGGCAAGCCACCCGATCCCGATATTTAGGCGTGCCACGGCTATGCCAAACCGGGACCCGATTTTAAAAGTGGCAAGCCCGGTTTGAGGTATACTAGGGTTGGAAAGGAAGTTACAAATTGTACTCCAAGAGATCCAATTTTAACGAAATAATGATACCAAATTTTTCGCCTCGGGTAATCCCAAAACTATTTTCCTTTTCTGTCAAAAAGATATTTCTGTGAGTATATAAATGTCGATCCTTATACGATTCAATAGTATAATTATTCAATTTGTAATTATATAGTTTAGTATAAATAATAACATATGTTATTGTATTGCTTTTCACGTAATATTGAAACGACTGAAGTATAATACACATATATTATAACCTCTTGTTGCTATTGTCAAATTTTTTACTGACTAAATTCGTAAATTTTACTAATCATGGCAGTTAAATAAACAAAATCTAAATATGTAAATGATTCAACTAATTTATTAGTTAGATTTACAGAACACTACTAAATTAATCTGAGTACATGAGCCGTTATTCTTCTTCACACAACTAGTTTATACACTAACGTCTAACATATATCTGTATGACGAAAAGTACTCACTACTGTCCAGTCATTCATACTCCAAGACTACATTCATTGAATTAATCATTTAAATCTGTGATAACGATTATTATCCCTAAAATTAGAACCTTAGAATTACTCTGTTTACAATCTATTATAATAACAATACCATGCCTAGATCGGTATAATCCTAAATTTACACATACAATTGCCTACGCATAGCACATTAAACATCAAATGTCTGAAATCATGCTAGCATAATTGACCGACGATTGCATCAGTATATCAACTTTTCGTCAAAATACGATCAATCTAGCGTCCAGCGACGCGCGTTACATTATTAAATTCGCTCTTTGACAGGATAAAGATACAATGGCCCCGTTGTGCAAACCGCGACACAATAGTAATTGTTGCCCCAATCGATATCGATTGCGCCAACCGTTCAAATATTAAACGACATAATAAACCCGGGAATAATGATTTTAATTTCACGTGTGATGCAAGTTTGTCGCATTGTCGGCTAAGTAAACAGTCGCTTACAACGCAGAGCAAGTTCAAGCGGTGTCTGCCGCGACTAGACGTTTACTTGCGAAATGCCGGCCCGCGGTGACACACACACACGGTAGCGTCGCCCGACTCACGCCTCTGGCGCACGGTAGCGCACCACCGATCTAGGGCAATGGCGCTTACACCTACTTATCGTCGTCGCATGGCGCACCATTGCGCTGATGAATTATTTAGCCGCACGCCGATCTTAGACACGCGCGTCGAGAGTCCGGCAAAAAATTATGATTAATGGACGAGGTTTGCTATACCTGTTAAGAATACGAAGTCTATCGACGCCAGATCGTTTTGTTCCACATTTATGCATATTTTATTCGAGTTTATATTATCCATCGGCAGAACAGCAGAGTAAAGATTGTTACTTCACATTAATATATAGATGAAAAAATTTACATAAAGATAAGATTACATTCACGCATTAGAAGTATAAATTAATTAATTGAGTGATAAATATTTATTTTTATAATAAACAATATTAATAAAAATTGAACTTTAGTAAAATAAAGTGGCTTGTCTAATACAATCTTGAAACATATGTATACATATATATATTAGAGTGGTCATCAAAAATTTTTATTTTCTTCAAAACGGTTGCTTTTTAATTGCGAGATTTATTATAATACTTGTGAGTATTATAACATGAAACTCGGTCATTTTTTAATATATTAGTAAATTGTTGTTTTGTAGTTATTTTATTAATATGTCACACATATTTTAATACACAAAATAATGAGTAAGTCGAGTTCAACTCTTCGTCATTAATGATATTTCTTTATTTCATTTTGATTACATGAATCAATTTTACAACGTGCATAATCAATATTTAAAACAATTTATTGTGACAAAACTCATATGTGAACTCATGACGTCAACAGTTTGGTATCAAAATTCATAATTTATTTTATTATTTTTTATAAAATTATTTATATTCGTGTAATTTTTAAAATTTAGTATTTAATATTTTCTATAAAGAACTATAACACTATATACATTCAGACTGATTCATAGGCACACGATTGGTGCGCGATGCATGAGGGTTTGGTATAAACGAAGCACCCCAACGTTGAAAAGCGAAAAGATTTTGCTAAAAATATCAATACAATTGCTAGGGGAGTTAAAATAAATACCTCGAAGGTAGAAGACAAGAGAAATCACGGTAATGAAACAAAAATAAACAGTCCGAAAAAATTTCGAAAGAATAAGAACTACAAATCAGCAAACTTATTTCAGGTTAACCTAAAAAGTTTAATCACCCACTATTCGGGATATTCCAAATAGAATAATAGTAAAAAAAACAAAAGTCAAAATATGGCTTACATATTATATCATATAGTCCATGAATAACTTACTGAATAATAAATATAGTAAGTTATTAAATTAATATTAAATTGATAATGTTTACACTACATGTCACAAAATTTATCAATAAAATAATAACATTTACATCAGTTCAACACCCCCTAAAAATCTTTACAGATCACTAATGTATTTATTGTTAATAATTAATAACAATGTTCGTCTTATATAAAACTTTTAGCATGGTCAATTATTGTGATTAAATTATGCTTTAAAGCATGCTAATCTAGAAAATAGATTCTAAAGCTGAAATTTTGTTACGTCGAACAGGCGGATATTAATTGGGAATCTAGTAAAATTTTAAAACTTCTTTCCTTACAATGATAAAATTATAATTTCTAAGTGTATTAAAAAATGGTTTCTTTCACTTTACCGCAACATTTTGGTAAGATATATAATCGAAAAGAATCATATCAATAATAAGATTAAGTGCATTGAACTTTGTGCCAAAAATCTAATTTGTAAGTAAATATTATAAATTCATGAGTAATCGCAAAATCTATGAGGCTAACGCAAAAATAAGTTTGAATATACATATCACGCAATTTCAATACAAATAGCAAATGAAAATATTCTAAACATGCAAATTTTAAGAGACTGCCCGAGACTAAATTTGACGTTGATATTTCACCATCAAAACCATCAATTCATTTGTATTTTTCAGTTTTGCGTTGAATTATACCATAAAACCGATCTTTGGCGTTGAATTTTACCTTCAAACCGATCATTCCCGTTGAATTTTACATTCAAAATCATCATTTGCGTTGAATTTTACCTTCAAAACTATCACTCGCGTTGAATTTCACCTTCGAACTGATCATTCGTTAAATTTTGCCTTCAAAATGATCATTTCTTCAAAACAACTGAAAATAACCATCAGAACCTTCAACATTTCGAATGCTGTATTTATTTTGTAAACTTTCGCATATTTTAATAATAACTAAATATTCGTATTATTTATATATAAACAAGAAATACTAAAATTTGTCCTTATAAAATAATCAGTAGTTATTATATTAATCGGCATACTTATTAAATGTAATTATTTAAAACATGTATATATATGGTTAATTCTTCATTTAAAGAATGCAATAAAAAACATATTATAATATATATATATATATATATATATCATAATATGTTTTTTATTGTATTCTAATAATGTGTTTATTAATATGCAATTATAATAAAAATTGCATATTAATAAACGCATAGAAAAATTATTTAAAATATGATCACAGTACTTTTATCTACAAATGAAAGATACTTTTGTGCCTTAAGTACTTATGTGATTTACAACGTTTCTGGTCATTGGTCGTACTTCTCTGTCTTTTTCATAACGAATTAATGAAAATACGAGATCTTCTTTCTCTCGGTTTTCGGAGAAAAAAACAATACATGTTTGCCATAGGAAAAATTCCTTTTTTATCAGTGTTCTTCTTCTCTTCGAACGAAACAGTCGTGTCTTTTGCTTGTGTTTCTTTGAGTTCTAACCTACATTTATCAAAAGGTATGTATAATAATAAGTTATTAATTTTACAAATGCATAATTATTTGTTGTATATTATATTATATATAAACATTTTCAATTAAAAAAATCTTAACACATTGCCAATACATTATTCGTTTTACTAGCTAGGTTATATTCTAACTGATTTTCGTATGTATAAATAGGTCATGCTTGGGAACTCTTTGTTCATTCTCGATATAACATCTTAAATTTAACATTATAAGTTTTTTGAGAAATATATTTGCAACTCGGCAATTAAACATGACTTCTTACAATTAAAGTGAATACATATGAGACATAAATTTCAATTTAATTTAAATATTATATATTTCCTCGTATATGAAAATCTAGCTTTTAAGTAATAAGTATTGTTTTCTGTTTTTCCATAGATAAACGAGAAGTCTTCATATTTCGTACATGGCCCAAACATCGGCGCCAACGTGCCCACCAATAGAAGAATCTAATTCTAAATTAGTGGACAATAAGGACAACATTTTGACGCAACCGGCGGATGTTTTCAATACTAAATATGTAAATTCGACATGTATATTTCAATATATTGTTTTGTTATATATTAATGCACATATGTAAATGTTCCTCCTTTATTTTTTAAATGATTAAAATTTCGCTATTAATACGACTTAAAACATCTACTAATTTATATAAAAATAATAAAGAAATATAAAATATGTTTCTACACTAAGAAAAATTGTATAGATAAAATTGTAATGTTTCATTGTGAAAGTGTTGTATAGGGACAAATATTTAAGAATTTGTAAGGTCACATTGTAAATTTAAAAAATAAATATAATATATGATATTAATATCACAAATTTTATTGTTTTTATTTTCATTTTTACAATCTGACATTACAATTATTTAAATAACAGTACCTATACAACACTTTCACAATGAAACATTACAATTTTATCTATAAAATTTTTCTCAGTGTAATAT
>JABFOU010000059.1:0-16843 GCA_022817745.1 Scelioninae gen. 1 sp. ZL-2020 | reverse complement strand
TGTTGAACGTGTGGGTGGTACAGAGGGACGTGGTGGCGGTACTGTGGCACGTGGTGGCGGTGCTGTGGCACGTGGTGGCGGTGCTGTGGCACGTGGTGGCGGTGCTGTGGCACGTGGTGGCGGTGCTGTGGCACGTGGTGGCGGTGCTGTTGCACGTGGTGGCGGTGCTGTGGCACGTGGTGGCGGTGCTGTGGCACGTGGTGGCGATGTAGCACGAGGCGATGGTGTGGCATGTGATGGTGCTGTAACACGTGGTGGTGCTGTGGCTTCTGGCGATACTGTGGCACGTGGTGGTGCTGTTGCACGTGGCGATACTGTGGCACGTGGTGATGGTATGGCACGAGGTGATGGTGTGGCACGTGGTGATGCTGTAGCACGTGGTGGTGCTGTAGCACGTGGTGGTGCTGTAGCACGTGGTCGTGCTGTGGCACGTAGCACTGCTGAAGTTGTTTCAGGCTTTCGTCTGAAGTCTGTTTGTGGTTTACGATGCTGTAAAAAATGTCAAGTTGATGGAAAATTGTTAATGACCATTTATGGAGTGTAAAGTAGTGGCGCGACTTACAATAAAAATACATAATAAAAGCATTTTTTATACACAGAGTCCTGAACTTTAAAGCAACACATCTTTTGAACCACCTTTACTGTCAGTAAGTTTTTTCCCTTCTTTGCATTTGTGAGAATGAAAATCTCCAATCATTTTTAATTATTTTTTTAAAAAATAACAAGTATTTAAAACAACTTTTGCTCGTTGAGGTTATGCGAAAGGTGTGCTGTACCGAAGTTAGGAACTTTGTATATAACAAATAAATTATTAAATATATTATAATATACTTAGAAGATTGCAATCCTATAATCATAGGACGATATTTCTGTGTGTAAACTAATATTTCTAATACGGAATTGAAAAAACACTAAGCTTTACAATTTTTTCAATTTAAAATCCCAAATTCATTGTACATCTGAAATATCCCGTACAGAACAAAAACTTCCTAGAAGGTGAAATAGATGTTCTTCGTTTGTTTCAAACGTCTTATGATTATTTGAATTTGACGTTTTATGAAGTTAATATTCTGTTCGGAATATTAACAAATTAAAAAAAAAATATAAAAATGTGTAAGAAAATTGAAAATATAGCAGTCTTTTAATTTATCAAAATTACGAATCCTAGTTTAGTTTAATTAAAAAAAAATTATAATTTTAATAATCATAAGTTAGTCTGTAACATACCTTGGCTTGCACATTCTTCTTATCTGGAAAATTATATAAAAATATTAATTGATTATGAATTACACAATGTGACGAACAAAATACCGTCAAATGGAGTAATTGTATGCTTCAAGAGTAACTTTGTGCTATGCAAAAATCGCGGGGGGGTCTAAATGTGTGTAAATATGTAATGTATTAATTCATGCTATAATTTTATTCAATTTTAAAATTTATTTTTGTATTACAACATTATTATTATACAACAAAATCAAAAAAAAAATATTGCACATTTGTTAACAACTAATGTGTAAATAATAACAGTAAAATTTAATAATAATAATAAGTAAAATTTCTTTTGTTGAAAGTCTAAAGTAACAACTTAACCTCAAAAAATGATAAAAACAAACGCTAAATAGAAATTTAATAATTATACTGTGTTTTATTTACATTTTTAACAAAAACCAAACCGATTAAACTATGAACATGTTTATAATTACGACTTGTATAAAATATAGGTTAAAAAATAGATTTCATAGAATTGTACTTTATTATCGAAATTGCTCGAAAAATTTAAAGACAACTAAAAATTATTTAATGTATACTAATTTCGCAAAACTCTTTTCACAGTGTATATTGTTTGCAACATATCCATATTTCGAGTTGGATTGATAGTTGTTTTTTTGTTTTTATAGTATCACACAATCAATATATATAATACTTACATTTTTTTGGCGGCATGATGTCCGTTGCAAAACTGCACAATCCTTCTAAATCGCAAACCTCAAAACTGAAGTTACGACGTTTTCGAAAAGTTATGAACTTTAACGTTGACCGTGAATCTATCCTTCTTTATTTGTCTAAAAGATACTGATTCATCTCACGCTTAGAGTTTTAAAACACGTCATTAGCATGATTGGTTAACTTTCAAGAACAGGTTTTTGACCAAAAATTAAATTTAAGATAGATTAGTTATGGCGTATTCGGTTGAAAACAATATTTAATATTAATAAAGGCTGCACTTATGTAAGCCTTAGTATTTTATCCTTTATTAATACAAAATATTGTTGAATCCGAATACGCCTTTATTATGTTAAAAGTTATAAGAAAATGCAAAAAAAAGTTGATATTGATTTATTGCAAAAATTTGTTTATTGAACAAAAATGTTGTTCAGTAATACTGAAAATATATAATTAATGATATTTCTTGTGTTTCTATTTAAGAAAGATATTTATTTATTATCACCTATAGGCTACTTGCATAGTTCTTATACGACCTTTGTTTATATACACAAAGTTTGTATACATCGCGCTTTGTCTAACTCATGTACGCAACGGGCCTATTACTTAATTGAAAAAAAGTCATTTTTTAAAATGATGCTTAGCATTTTAGAGTTTACTTAGGATGAAAAATATCATATTGTCCTAGGTGTGTAATATAATATCGGTGCTGTCTTTATAAAACGCGAC
Organism: Scelioninae gen. 1 sp. ZL-2020; assembly: GCA_022817745.1. NCBI lineage: Eukaryota > Metazoa > Arthropoda > Insecta > Hymenoptera > Scelionidae > Scelioninae gen. 1 sp. ZL-2020. The sequence goes on along the minus strand of JABFOU010000059.1, from coordinate 14,170 downwards.
CTATCCCCACCCGTTTTCGCGAAACAATTTCAGTGTAGTTTCGATGCGCGGGACGTTGAACCAGCCGCGTAAATGCCCTAATTGCATCCAGCGCTTCAATTGTAATAAGTCGATTGTAAAACAATTTTCAAATCAAACACCTTTTTTAATTTTGCAATTCTGATTTAATTTTTCAAATCTCTTCTATTCATATCAATGGAATATGTTTTTATTATTAATTTTTTTTCCAAATCCAATTGATGTTAATGGTAAACTTTTTTATAATTTTTATATAAAATTTAAAACTGTAAACATGTATTAAAATTGGCACATTTTCAGACTTTTTGTAATTTTTTTCCAACAATTTTTAATAAATTTTATTCAAAACTGTTAAACTATTTTTCAACAACAAGGAGAACGACATATATATAACAAAGAGAAATTAGAGTATTTCCGAAATCTCTATCTGCAGAATGATCTGCAAACTTTCATTGGTTTTTGCAACAATTAAAAATTACAGAAACCAATCAGTGTCTGCAGAATATTCTGCAGATAGAGATTTCGAAAGTATCTATTGGTCCTTTTATATAATCAATGTAAGAGAACCAAATTCACATTGTTAATCTGGTAACACTGATATATTATAAATTGTCGCCAATTGAGCAACAATAAGAAAAGAAAAAATTGTAAACAACTGCGTAACTTTTGCTTATATTATATAATACGACAACGTTCCTAGTGACGTGACAGTGAAGTGTAACATTTAAAAAATATACAATTTGATTTTACATCTTGAAAGAAGATATAAATGTAACGAATTTTCGAAATGGGTCACTTAAAAAACACTGCGAAAAAGCGAGACCCTACTAAAAGAAGACGTTCTAGAAAATTCGCATATCGTAAGAAAAGGTTAGTAATTTTGCATTGCATTGTAAAAACGTAACCTTCATTGTTTACTCATATTTCAATTTTTGAAATTTATATACTGTAAAACATTGAATATGTTTAAAATAATGAGAACGAATTACATTTAACTTGATTAATGGTGCAGTCTTAAAAGTTTATGCCTGAAATATTATTCTAATTACTTTCCAAACATTTGTATGGTGTTTTCATCGGTTGTATGATAATATTCTCAACATTCCATTGAAATTTGTTTAAATTGAATACAGTCATTTCGTTTGTCTAATTTGTTTGTTTACGTTGGAAGTGCCTACAATATTTTCTGTTACTGCTGATTTGGTTGTTTAAAATTTCGAAAATTAAATTCAGTATACAAGTCAAAATATAAAATAGCAAGTAAAATGATTTTTTGCTAATATTTTTTGCATATATTTTAGCCTTTTCATGACATTTTCATACTATTTTATATATTTCCAGAATAATTTGTATAAGTTTAAATTTAAAAATGTAAATAAAAGAAAATTCAAGATAAAAAATTCAGATTTAAACAACTGTAAATAAAATAACAAATTTAGCTTTCATAAATGATTCCACTTTTTCGTTATAATTTTATACAATTGTGCATATTTCTGTGACAATTGAAAGAAATATTGGATTTATTTGTCGAATAATTTTGAATAATGTAATAAAAATTTTAGTTACAATTTTACATGATTTTGCATATTTCTTTGGTAATTCAAAAATGAAATTTAATTTTCAATAAAGTTTGAAAAATCAAATAGTAGCGCAAAATTAATAATTAAAAGTGTTTTATTGTTTTTATGATTTTTAAATCAAAAATGTTTTTGTAACAACTATTAGTATATTAACATTTTTCTACATATAGTTCATATATAGAACAATTATTTAACTGATTATAAATGAAGGTTATAAAGTAGTTTTTACATCACACGTGCCCCAAAAGTAATTCATTATTAATGCAAAAATCGGACCGAAAGTAACCCATTATTGTCCTAGGACAATTAGAATTCGAACGGTTGACTCATCGCAAAAAGTAAATAAATAAATGAATAAAATTTTAATTTAATCAACAAAGGAAATATATATTAAAATAAGAAATAATGATTCACTGAAAAAAAGAAAATATATTAATTCCAAAGTACACTATGCAAAAAAAAATGGTACAAAATTTTCTGCTCAAATTTTGCCGAAATTCAAACTTGTGTAACTTTGCCAATTTCAAGCCAATTTTAAAAATTTTTTTTTTAAATTAAAAGAAATTTCTTCTTTTTTGAAAATAATTACAGGAAAATAAAAAAAATTTAAACTTCTATCATTTTTAACCTTATAAATATGGTCGTGTTTTGAAATTAAAAAATGATGAAGTTTGGAAAGTTTCCGGCGCTGCAGTTCATATGCTACATAAAAATGAATACATGCATCAGAAAGTTTGTTGTTTTCTCAAGAAAATGAAAAAAAATCTACAAAACTGGCAAATTTTTAACAAAGGTATGTTGATTTGAAAAATATACTGCATTTTCATATGTAATGCATGTTTTTTGCATTGCATATGGAAAAAATTAAACATTTTCAATATCTTATTCTTAAACTTTTAAAAGTTTAAGAATAAAAAAAGTTTGAAACATTACGGTTTTAATGTTTAAGAGTTTAAGAAGAAGATATTGAAAATGTTTAATTTTTCCCATATGCAAACACATGCATTACATATGGAAATGCAGTATAATTTTCAAATCATCATAACTCTGTTAAAAATTTACCAATTTTGAAAAAAAATTTTTTCCATTTTCTTGAGAAAAGGTCAAACTTTGTGATGCATGTATTCATTTTAATGTAGCATATGAAATGCAGCACCGGAAACTTTCCAAACTTCATCATTTGTTAATTTCAAAACACGACCATATTTAAAAGGTTAAAAATGATAGAAGTTTAAATTTTTTTTATTTTCCGGTAATTATTTTCAAAAAAGAAGAAATTTCCTTTAATTTAAAAAAAATTTTAAAAATTGGCTTGAAATTGGCAAAGTTACACAAGTTTGAATTTCGGCAAAATTTGAGCAGAAAATTTTGTACCATTTTTTTTGCATAGTATATATTTTTATTTTCAATAAAATAAGATAATCATTAAATGAAATTGCATGTATAATATTCAAGATGCTTATAAATGTATGGATGCGAAGCAACATGTGTGAAAAAATCTTGCAGGTCATCTGTATCATAATTAAATTATTCGATTCATGATATCATTTTGTCCATTACAGTCAATCGATGCTTTGTTGAGTTAATGATTTTTTTGGCTAGTTCATTTTTATGTTATTAAGTTTATGTTTTATATTCATTATTGTCCTTAGACAATAATGAGTTTAAATTGTCCTAAGACAATAATGAGTTATTTCCAGTTCGAATTGACAGATAATGATGAATTACTTTCGGGTCATGTGTGAAATAAAATTTCACTACATATTCTGAGTAAATTTATATTTACAGCATAGTGACTCAGGAAACAACCTTGAATTTTAGTCAAGAAAATGAAGATGGTGAAATTCCATCACTTGCTATGGAAGAAGATGCCGCCGTTATCACGGAAGAACCTATGGAAGTTGAGTATAATGATTTACTAAACAATATTAATAATACTAACCAGAACATGTGTCAAACGGAAGATCAGCAAATAATATGCGACAAAGATCTTTCGGGCCTCATTACTGAACAAGCTAGTCCAGCAAATAGATGCTGTACTGAGGATCCTAATTTAAACAGTGATTCATGCGAAACTGATTTCGCAGAACTTGTTGTTCAACAAAGTAGTCTTAATGCAGACATCTGCAGAAATAACGAACTACATTCAGACAATAGTCTGACTGAAATGGAAGGGCAACAAGATGAATCTAATATTGATCTGCCAGATCTTATTATCGTAAAAAATACTAGTGAAGATATGTGTATAAATGAGGAACCTCAACTATATACTCGCTGCATTGTCGATTGGAACTATGTTTTCAATCAACTTCATGAAACTTTTGACAATCATGCAGCAGGTATTGAATGCTTATTCAGAGACTGGAAATTAGTTAAGACACATCGTAAGGGCTTGTTAACACAATTTTTCTTTCAGTGTCAGATGTGCAATTATAAAGCTAATTTCTGGTCAGAACCTATTAATGAGGGACACATGGATCTAAATGAAGCTGCGGTATCCGGTACTATAACAACTGGTACTGGATTCGCACAATTCGAAGAATTGTGTGCAGCTATTAACATAAATTGCATGTCATCTACCTCGTACAGAAAATGCAGAGAAACTGTGATTGACAATTTTGAAAAAACAGCTCTTTTTTCCATGAAAGAAGCAGCTGAAGAGGAAAAGCGTTTAGCTACTGAAAAGAATGAAATTGTTAATGGTATTCCGTATATATCCGTCATTGCTGATGGAGAATGGTCGAAAAGATCTTACGGACATAGTTTTGATGCATTGTCTGGCGTAGGAGCTATTATAGGTTATCGCACAGGTAAGGTTTTATACGTTGGTATTCGAAATAAGTATTGTGCATTGTGTGATTATTATTTACGCAAAGGTGTAGAACTTAGAGAGCACAAATGCTATAAAAACTTCGATCGTGATGCTAGCTCAACAAAAATGGAAAGCGAAGCTATCGCGGAAGGTTTCCAGTCTAGCATTGAAATGAATGGCTTGATATACAAAACATTAATTGCTGATAATGACAGTAATGTTTATAAGGCTATAGTAGATAATAATCCTTATGATTCATTAGATATATCCGTGCAGAAGATCGAGTGCACGAATCATTTACTTAGAAATTTGTGTAAAAAAATTCGATCTCTTTCACAAATGACGCAATCTGTAGGGCAGAGAAATACTGATTTTGTGAAATTTCGCAAGAAAGTAACAGACAGTGTATTTGCAATACGAGAAGAAATTATAAATGCGATTAATAGAAGAACGGCTTCAACAGAAATAAGTAACTCTATTGCAACGGAATTACGAAAGGACATATTAAATGTTCCCCGTCACGTTTTTGGTGATCATAGGTCATGTCAAGAACGTGGTTTCATATGCAATAATAATGCTGACAATACCTCCGAGGTACAAGAAAATTGCGTTCCTTCGTTAGAAAAATACGGATTTTTTGAGAAAGTTGAAAAAGCTGTTCAGTACCTAAGTAATTATGCTTACAGTTTGCTTTTCAAAGTTACCAATAATCCTGCAGAGTCATTTAATGCAGTCTTGTGCAAACTATTAGGTGGTAAACGAATTTTGTTTGGAGCAAGAGGCTCTTACAATGCTCGAGTAGCTGGTGCAGTAGTACAATTCAATACGCAAGAAGTATTAACTACGCTGCATCGATATACCACTAACGACGTGCCCGAAGTTATACAAAAAGTGGAGAATACTCGGCAAGCTAAGGTATTGCAAAACAAACTTTATCGAAAAGATAAAGAAAGTTCATCGGAAAAAACAGTTATAAGGCGTACAGGTGATGAATATTATGGTCCTCAGTCGCAAAAACCTGATATTGATGCTAATACTTTCGAAGATCTTCGACTTCATCACATGCAACGTTTGCGTGAAAATGCTGAAAAACGAGATGAAATTGAATTCGAAACTAGAGATCAACGAAATTCAAACTTGTGGTTATTATTAAGAAAACGTATGATTACTGCATCCCAGTTTGGAGATGTTTGTTGCATGAAACCAACAACATCTTGTCGAGCTCTAGTAAAACGCATTGTTTATCCGTCTGTCGTTGATACACCAGCAATGAAATATGGCCGCGATAACGAAGATGTTGCTCGTGAACAATTATCCAAGGATATAGGTAAAGAAATAAAGTTGTGCGGTTTATTTATAGATAAAGAAATTCCCTTTTTGGGAGCTTCGCCTGATGGGCTTATAGAGGACGATGGTTTAGTAGAAATTAAGTGTCCTCAAAGTGCTCAAAACCTGACGGCAGAGGAGGCAATTCAGAAAGTTCCAGGTATACGGAATATTTTCGATAGAAAAAACGCGAATGCAATGAATTTGAAGCATAAATATTATTATCAGATTCAAGGTCAACTGCATATTGCTCAACGAAAGTACTGCATATTTGTTTTATGGACACCTAAAAGTTTAAAAACTATTCACATAGAAAGAGATGATTCTTTTTGGGAAAAAAATATGGAAATAAAGTTAAATCGGTTTTACTAAACTGCTTATTACCAGAAATTCTGGATAGTCGTTATAATAGGCATATGCCTATAAGAGATCCAGAATATATTTTGAATGCACAAAAAGAGTTATCAAAAAAACGTTCGGCAGTACAAATTAATGGTACTGAAATATCACAGAGTAACATATCTGAAAATATATCTACACAAGATTTACTCACTGAAAATAGTGTAGAAATAGAGGCAAGACCTCGCGCACCTTGGGTGCGTAACAATGAATGGGACGATGATGCTGCTTCTGCAAACTTCATTGATGCAAACACTGCAGCAGCTCGCGAATGTGTTTTAAATTTAGAAATTCAACCTATTTTGAAAGACATAGAAAAGAATGTTTTGCCTCTCAATTCATGGCTCATTAATGAATCTATTGATGCTTTATTAGCAATTATCAAAAGAAGTATTGATATTGCAACACATAGTGTACACAATTTGGTTCATTATCGGACAATTGTTCCTATTCAAGATGAAAAAAGCATTCAAATTATAGGTTCAAACGAAGCAGGACATTGGCGATGTTTATATTTTGACGGAAAAATCTTACACATGTATGACAGTATAAGCGGATATCCTTTATCTGAAATTGAAAAACAATATATAAAATTACGTTTTCCGAATGTAAATGAAAACCACATTATATACGAGAAGGTTCGTAATCAACCTGACAATTATTCGTGTGGAGTATATGCAGCAGCTTTTGCCACAAGTTTAGCTATGAACAAGGATCCGTGTAATGAACGCTATTCGTTAAATGTTGGGGAAATGCGTCAACATTTCGTAAATATTGTAAAATATGATAAACTATCATGTTTCCCAACAGATTAATACGCTCTAAAGCTATGATATGTATAATAATTTGTACCTAAACATTTTAGCGTTACGAAATAATGAAATTGTATACATATTTATTTTAATTTTTAAATTTTTAAGGTTTCTTCTAATGAAAATAAATAAATATTTGCGCTTTTCGAATCGACCACGACGATGTTGAATCCAAACACCCAAAACACAAAATTATTATTTTCATATCATTGTAATTCATTTATTTTGTAAAATAGTCTATAATAATGTATAGTGTATAGTGTAAAAAGTTGAATTTGTAATTAATAAACAACGAGGTTTTTGCCCTCTGTGGCTTTTTTCCTCGCGCTCTGCGCAAATATGTGTATTATTTTTTTTAACATTTACCTTATACCTTTTCTCAAACATGCACAGACGAAGATGTGAAAAGAGAGTAATTGTAATCATTACTAGGACACGGCTGATAAAATTCCGTTAAGTTATTATTACTAAAGAAATATAAATCACGAATGTTTTTCAAACCTCCCATACATTGTTATGTTAATTTTACTTCATGTATTCTATTTTTAATTCAAAAAATTTTTTTACGTTAATGTGTAAAAATGTGAAAGCATATTTTGCATACACAGACTCGTGCGGAAAGTGGCTTTATCGCATTATATGTGAGGGAAAAAAGTGCTTTATGTTCATTTCATTGCATAGAGTTGACAAATACTTCAAAATTATTTTTGTTGTAAATAAATCCAAATGTACATGTTGTGTTTAATTATTTCAAAAATATTATATATTTATAACTTAGAAGTTGATCTTTATTAGCTAACCCTTGTACAAAAATATCGCTAAAAAAACGTCTGAAAATTGCTGAAAAAAATATTGTTAAAAAAAATACAAATTTGTTGTAAGTTGCGCAGAATATTGTTAATAATACATCTGAGAAAAAAATTAGACGCAATTTATAACAATTTTTTTTCAACAATATTGACAGTGTCACATATCATATAGACTGCCCTTACTATATTTACTCCGAAAAAGTGATTAATATTGTAACAGGTAAGACGAACAGTAATAGAAAATACATTCATCTATAGTTTTGCTGTAAAAACGACTATACTTTAAATAATTATAATTCAGTTTCATATATATATATAATATATAATTTTTTTGCTCCTGGACTGGTCCATATGTGGACCAGCACTCCGAGTGGCGACTTGTCATAAGAATTTCATTCCTTTAAGTCACAAGATTCAGCTAAAATACGAGGTCAATTTCAAAGAAAAAATCCCCGGAGCGAAAAGTTCAAACTCATAAAATTTAAAATCATCAACTTGTAATTTTTAAAATTCAAAGTTATTGAAATTTCAAATTATTAAATTCTAAATTTTCCATAACAAAATTATTGATTTATTATATTTCAAATTTTAAAATGGAAAATCCAAATTCGAAATTGTCACAATAAAATCTGTTGCACTCTAAATTTGCAAGTTACAAACTAAATTAAATGAAATTTTTTTATATTGAAACTTTTCAAATTTGAAATTCGAAAAGTCTAATTTATCAAATATCAAATTATTTAATTCTGAATTTTTTAATTGAAAATTACAAAATTTTAATTTTTCGAATACAAAATTATCATTTAGAATTGTAATTAAAAAGTTTGGCATTTGAAAATATAATTTAAATAAAAATTGAGATTTTCACCTGTAAAACTCAAATTTTAAATTTCGAAATTTAAAATTAATACTGCAATTTTTCAAATTTAAAATTAAAATGACATTTATTGTTACTTATAATTCAAATTGCAAATAGCGCTGTTGAAATCATTTGGCGTTTTGACGAAGCATTTCGATTCCTGCTGAAGCTAAGAAAATACGTCTTACATAACTTTCAAAAGATTCCGGGACCTTTATTATCTTTTTCTAAAAACACAAATCAAAAAGTGACAAATTTTCCGGCATCTGAACAAACTTGTGTTCGACTCATTTTTTTAGCTTCAGTCGGAACCGACATGCTATGTGAAGAGGCTATTTGGTATTGTTTCAGTTCTTGTTCTATGTTTGGAACTAAGTCAGAATCGCAGAACCACGCGGAATTGACTTGTGGAAAATACTCATTGGAATGGAGTTTGAGTAATTGATTGAGGGCTAAGCAAAATCGCCATATAAAAAAATGGAATGGAGCCATTGGTTTTACATTTAATCTGAACCCAGTTATTGTTTCTTACTCTGTCTTTCGCGCGGAGTTCAATGTAAAAAAAGAACATTGACTAAAGTGGGTAAGGTTAACGAGATGATGGAACACACTATATCCAGATGTTTATATCTTGATGATGGGATACAGAATCCTGTCACAACTTGTATTGTTTTAGTTAATTCGGAGTATCATCTCCGTTTAATTGCATTTTTTCTTGTTATCGGTGAATAATGCTACAAATGAGAAATTATTTTTAAAAAAATGTAAGTATACCTCATTGTTTTTTAAATAATGTATTTATTTTGTATGTTGTGACAATCTTTAAATTATATTATGTATATTGAAAATTATATTTTTTACATTGAAATTAAATGGAATATATTTCTAAATAATAAATTGTATTTGAAAACTTTGTATTTTTATTATATAAATAAATGGATAGTTTGCTCTGAAATGATCATTTAATATTCGATGTTTGTTTTCAAAGATTAATAGAATTGTTTGTCCGAGGGTGCTCAGGTTAGTTGTATTTCCGTTTAAAAGAAAAATATTTATTAAATTGACATTATAAAAAATTATATGTTAGAAATAAAGCTAAACTTTCAATCAGGATACAAAATAAAACAAACTCAAATTTTACAAATCCTAATTAATTTTGAATTTTTATTATTTTAGCTATTTCACTAAAGTCTGCAGTAGATATGTCAGCAAGAAAAATATTGGGCAAGAAATGTCAACGAGGGAAACACAAAATTTATCGTGCAAAAATATCATTGGACATCTATTATATATTTTTAATATAAAATGAGTATAATTTATATTATATATTTTAATTAATTTAACAAAATTTTCGATTATTTTCATTGATAAAATTATATATTTAGTCAAAATAATAATAATAATAGTAATTATAAAAAAATTAAAAAAATAGAATTTTAATTGATTAGTATATTACGTAACAATGACAAAATCTTGATGATTTTGGCAGAGGGCGAGGACGAGAGCAGAACGAAGCGAAGCCGACTGCGAAGAACGTGCTGACTTTTTATTTCTGGATAGCCGCAGTCAACTAGGTTAGGACGGTTATAGCTTCGATAAAAACGAAAAACACAACTCGCGTGCCATCCTAGGACAATAATATAAAACGACTGGTCTATTATTTTCTTTTTTGTCCCAGGATAAAAAAGAGCGACTTTCTTGAGGCTGCACAGGTATACAATGTAGCATTTCCTGCACACGTGTTATAAAAAAATATAAAGTTAAAAATATAATTCAAATATTTTAAAATTTAATTAATTAATTGAAATACATTTTTTAAAAATTTGTTATGTATATAATTTATACAAAATATATTTTCAAAATTTTTTTTCTTTATAATCTCTATTTATAATAATTTGGTTCTAATAACTTTCATATTTCTAATAATTTTAATATTTCTAACATATTTTTATTTTTTTAGAATGTCAAAAATTAGCTGAATGGGAATTATTCTTCGTGGAAAGAAAGTAGGATGGATATTTTCGAACAAAATGCTTCTGGCTGAACATAGAACCAGATTCATCGGATCGGAAGGATGCTTCGTCGTGGGATCTAATTGCTCTATCATATTTCCATATGTATTATAAATACATAAATTAGTAAGAATAATAAACTTTATCTGACATAAATAGTTTAATGGTCATTCACTCTCTTGTGAATTGATGTAAATTGTTATCAATTTGCATCTGGTCCTTTAAAAGAAAAAAAATATAAATTATTGAAATAAATTTATTATAATTTAGAATTTATCATCTATTTTACACTTGACTCTTTAACGGTTTGCACTCGAACGGTTTGACAACTCTTACGGTTTGACAAAGTTTCTCTCTATCTGTTTGACAATGTAGCCAATGACGGAAAAGATTGACTAAACAGCCAATCAGAGTTCGTCAAACAGCTAAGGTGTTCTTGGTCCCAACTTGTCAAACAGTTCGAGAGTCGAGTGTATCTAGTTTTGAAGAAAACTAGTAATGATAAATTTAAATAAAAAAATTAGTTCGCAGGTCAGTCACTCAATTGTGAATTGACAAAAGTATTTCTAAACTTAAGTCTAGTCCTAAGAACTAATAATTATATAATAATCAAAGTTAATATTAAGATAAATCACTGTACTGTTATATTTAAAATGTGTAATTTTTTATACTTGATTGTTAAAAAGTGCAATAATAAAGTTAATTAGCAAGAATTAGTTCAAAGGTCGTTCACTATATTGTGAATTGATGTAAATTATTATTGATTTGCATCTGGTCCTTTAAAAGAACTAAAAAAAATTATTGAAATTAATTTATTATAATTTTAGATTTATCTTCTTTTGTATTTAGTTTTAAAGAAAACTAATAATAATTAATTCAATTATAATAATAAGTTCGTATGTAATTCTATGAATTGTGAATTGACATAAGTATTTATCAACTTACGTCTAGTCCTAAGAACTGAATAGTTTTGAATTTATTCATTTTATTGTGAATATATAAGTTTTTATTAGTTTATATCTTGTCTTTTCAGATGATAAACTATTATTTTTATTGAAATTAAGTTAACCATAAATGAATATAATATCTAGTTCTTTAAAAGATAATTTATTATTTCTATTTGAATTAAATTAAGCATAAATGACTATTTTATGATATTCTATATATAATATAATATCATTTATAGTTGATTCTTAAAAAAATTAATAATTAAATTAACAAAGATTGATTGACAGGTCATTTACTTCATTGTAAATTGATAAAAAGTTTTTATTAACTTATATCAAGTCCTTTAAAAGAATAGATTAATATTTTCGTAAAATTAATTTGAACAGTGCAATAAAGATCAAAATAATGTGAAAGCACTTTCACAAAAAAAATTCTCGTAGCGTTCATTTTTTCAACAAATATAATCCATTAGGATCCACCAGGCGATAGAATTAAATTAGTATAAATTGTCCTTGTAAAACATTATTAATTAAAAATTTTTTAGTACCAGAAATTCTCTTTCTTTTGCACATTGGTTCCGGAAATAATCCACTTGGATCCACCAGGTGTAGAAATTCAATTTTGTATAACTAATTATGTTAAATATTGATAATTTAGAGTTTTTAAAACACAAAATTCTTCTAGCGTACATTTGTATGACGAGATAATCCATCTGGATCCACCAGATGAAACAATTTAATTGTATAACATTAATTTTGTAAAATATTTATTTAAAATTTGTTAATACTAAAAATTCTTCATAAATACATTTATACCCCGAGATAATCCAATTTGGGTGGGTCCACTAGGTGCAAAAATTAGACTAGTAATCATTGATTTTGCAAAATAATATCAATTTAAATTTTTTGCTATCAAAAATTCTCGTAGCGTACATTTGTACGACGAGATAATCTACCTAGATCCACTAGATGAAAAAATTAAATTGCTTATAATTAATTTTGTAAAATATTATAAATTAAAATTTTTTTAGTACCAAAAATTCTTCATATGTACATTTATACCCTGAGATAATCCAGTTGGATTAACCAGGTATTAAATTAAACTTGTAAAAATAGATTTTACAAAATAATACCAATTTTAACTTTTTACTAACAAAAATTCTCGTAGCGTACATTTTTACGACGAGATAATCCATCTGGATCCACCAGATGAAAAATAGAGTTAGTAATAATTGATTTTGTGAAATATTACTAATTTAAAATTTTTATTTCTAACAATTCTCGTAATGTACATTTTTCATCGTAATAATTACAAAAATAATTGACCTGGATCTCCACAGGTTGTTCAAAATTGTTTTACAACAATTTGCATGCGTACGAGTATTTGTTGACGCAGTAAATTCAATTTTGATTTTCGCGCTAATCGAGATTGATTCTTGTGTAATTTTATACCAACGCCATCTACCGTATCTTAAATATCGACATTTAAGATATTTCTACTTTATCGACCTTGTTTGAGTTCGAAATCGTCTTATACATCACCTTAAAGACTTGTTTTAATTGTAAATTTTGCTACACTTAATCTTTTTTTCCTAAGTTGACTTGTTACTTATATACTGATATTTAATCTATTGAGATATATTTTTAGTTTATTTATTATAGTTATATAGATGGCGTCAAAAAAAATGGAAGTGAGTTATTGAAGTCGTTAATTTATTTACATAAGTGTTCATATACGGATAACTCCCAGCAAACGGGGACCAATAAAAACCAATAAATTATTTCATGAAAAATTTTATTAGTTTTAATCGCATATCTGAATTGGTTTGAACCAATAAGATTAGTTTATAAATATCTAACTAATTTATTGACTTACAAAACAACATTTTTTCATACAAAAAATTGTGGTAAAACTGCAGTGTACGTAAAATAACTGAAATTAGCCATGAATGAGACACATTAAGCCCGATTTGCAATGAAACAATTACCAACCTAAGTAAAGTTATTATATATATTTTTAAAAATAGAAAAACACCTTGTTGCAATATATTTACTAATGACCGAATATTTTAACCGTCATAGATTATGAAAAACTCCGCTTATCCGTGGCAGAATTCGAGCGAATAAAAATTGGTTTCGCGTGCAAAACTAAATTAACTAACTAACGACCGAATATTTTAACCGTCCGAATTATGAAAAACTCCGGTAACCCGTGGCAGAATTCTAGCGAATAAAAATTGGTTTCGCATGCAAAACTAACATAACTAACTTAAGACAGAATATTTTGACCGTCCGAGATTATGAAAAACTCTGTTAACCGAATAATCGAGGTCACCAATTTATATTATATATATAAAGAGGAAATTTTGATAAACTCGGATAAAGGAAAACAAAGTGAAATCAATGATTAAATGAACTTACCTAAGTGAAGTTTGATCATGATTGTACGAGCTTCTCTTCTGAGATGTAGTCCCTTCGGTTTATCCGAATTAGTCACAATATTCAAAGAAAGAAATTCATATTTACCGCGCTACTAGCGCACCTCATAGGTTTCTCCACGTAATGCATTCATGTTTCAAAGAATACGCCGTAACAG
>JABFOU010000058.1:0-16882 GCA_022817745.1 Scelioninae gen. 1 sp. ZL-2020 | reverse complement strand
TCATGTTGGTGTTTGTTTTTTTATTAGACGGCACATACAGTGTCTTAATCTACACATATCGTCGGAAGAGTGATAGGTGTTAGAGAAACAGTGAATAAACAAGAAATTAATAATAAAAAAATATAATTTTTCCGGATTTAAAAAAAAAAAAAAAAAAAAAATATTCTGGTTTTTTCCAAAGACAAGTTCATTTCCTTGATAACTGTAAAAACGAAAATTTCTTTTAATAAATAGCATATTTTCAACTTTCATTAAGAAAATTCTAATTTTTAAAAATTAATTTTCCAATTTGTTGGCTAGTAAATGAATACAATAATAAATGTTATGGAAATATCTCGTCTTTCGAAGGAAATTTCAGGGACTAATATCCAGGAAATTGACTGGAACTCGTAAAGTTTAGTGATGTGAATTATTTTTTACATACAAATTAAATTTATCTAGTGCAAGCAAAGTATTTTATAAATATTATTGATTTATATTGTGATATTTGTAAAAAATTATTAATATATGATTTATTAAATCTGAAATTATCTGAAAATACTTATATATATTTATGCAATCAGGACAAATTTTGGAAATCTGCTGAAGAATATTTCATTCATATTCAATAAATTGATCTACTTTAATTCTGATGATAAGGAAATTTTATGAACGTAATTAAATTATTATATCTAGATATTCCCAGACAATTATTACCAAGATAGGTCGAATCTGATACGGTATTTTTGAAATTGATGAGCACACCATAATTGTTTATGTACTATATATGCGTATACGTACGTATTGAGATAACCGTAGATTCAGCTATATGTTAAAATAATTGATATACAAATCATATATGGGTGATTTCAGAATTATCTACCAATTTGTGTCTCAAGTTTTGTAAGTTTCAAGTTTAAAAATATTAATACTTGGAAACAATTTATAATACCGTTAAATACGTATAATAATGTAACTTTATATGTGTACTTAGATTATCTGAATCAATTTTAATTTTTCATGTAATCTTTTTGTTTATTTCGCAACGTTTGTCCACGGAAATTACTGAATTTTGTAAGACAACTGAAAATAATGCTATATTTTTTTTATTTAATAAATGATTTTACCAAAATTGATGATGATTTCCAATGTACACATCAATAAGTGATGATAACTGCGAATCATATTTATTTTGTAATTTGTAATATTTTAAATAATTCAACCACGGTGATTACAAAACTATTTTTTAGCTTAAACTGTAATCACCGTGGTTAAATTATTTGAATAATTCCTAATTACAAAATGAATATGATTAGCCGTTATCATCACATATTGACGTGTATAATAAAAATCATCATCAACTTTGGTAAAATCATTTATTAGATAAAAAAATTATAGCATTATTTTCTGTTGTCTTACAAAATCCAGTAATTTCCGTGGACAAATGTTGCAAAATAAACAAAAAGGTTACATGAGAAATTAAAATTGATTTAGATAATCTAAGTACACATATAAAGGTACATTATTACGTATTTGATGGTATTATAAATCGTTCGCAAGTACCAATATTTTTAAACATAAAATTTACAAAACTCGGGACATAAATTGGTAGATAATTCAGAAATCACCCATATAACTGCCGGTGTTGCCATGAAAGAAAAAAAATAATAATAATAAAAAATATATATATAAAAAAGCAATACTTAGACAATCGTGGCATACGCAATAGTTTAAAAAATGTCAGACCTGATAGTATTTGAAAATACTTGAATAAGATTTATTGAAATATGAAATGGATTCTTTATATTCGAAGTTGTCATTAATGGCAGTATAATACTTGGACAGGTAAAATAAACATTAAAAAATCTTGTATTTTATTAGCCAATATAATTAACTACATTGAATATGAATACTACAATTTTTTTATTGAAATACAATATATGAGGTATAGTATTGTTATACTTAAGACACACGGTTTAAAATGGCATTATAACATTCGATGGTATACACACATATATTTCATTTTCTTCACATAGATCGATATATATAACTTTTTGTTTAATTCTTGTAATTGGTATTGTATCAATGCGATCATTAATACTTTTGACATACAAAATATGATTTACACATACATAGTCATCAAGTTTATCAGTCGTAAGAAATTTAACATTTACAAAACATTTATTATTGATCAGTTCAAAATTTTGTATTTCTACGATTGATTCGTCAAATAATAGAACATAATAATTGATTGTTCGTTTTGGTCGAGTATATAGTTTGCTTTGATACATATTTTTTTTAAACATACATCTGTTGAATATTCTTTTACCGTTTGCCGTGTTATTTTTAGACTTATTTTCACCGATCATAACAACGTTGTCTTCAGAAATAAAAAAATCTTTGATAAATTTACGTTTTTCAAACAATTCTTTACAAAAAGTATATTCATGGAAATCTTGCTCATTCATAGTAGCTAATTTAGATTTGAAATCATTCATTTGTATAATTTTTTTACCAATTTGTTGGACTACATTTCTAGATCCGGAGACGCATTTTTTTAAAAGAGAAATATTACTTTCAAATGGAAATGAAGAGCAAGCCCATAGTGGTCCATTTTGACGTACGCATTCACTTAAATGAACTAAAATATGCACATTAAAAGTCATGAAAGATTTCCCATAAAATCGTTGACAATCTCTAACAAATTCTAACATTCCGATTTCGCATTCTGCTAAAATTATTTCTGTTATATCGCTTGAAGTTAAAGCATGAATACATTTGACTAATAAGGAGTACGACTGAAGATACTCTTTCTTTAGAATACCCTTCAAACAAGGAATACTGTAATACAGCAGCCAATATTCCCATTCAGCTGCTTTTAATTTCTTTTTAGTATTTCTTAATCCTGTCGGCAATCGGTGAACTTGTTTGATAGGCTTAATTTTCAACAGTTTATCATTAACTAAATTAGAGTTTCGAGTTCCTAAGGTATTGCTGGACCAATGTGTCCATAGCTGTCGAACAACACCTATTAGCACACCATGCAAATAATCTAGGCTATAGGACCAAACTCCGTCAAAATAAGGAATTAATGTTAATGCACTGTCACCTTTGACTCCTCTAACAGATTTATGTTTTAAATTGACTACGCTTTTTATATCTTTCATATATTCCGTATGACTCCGAATTTCTGGATCTGTAGCTGTTAAAGTATATTTAACATAACCATTTACAGATTCCCCGTAGATATAGCACCAACTACATCCATAATAGCCATTATATTGTAATCTATTCTGAATAACAGGTCTGGCTTTTGAGTCAACAACACACGAAAAAAGGAAAAAATAAAATGTTATTGCTTTACCACAACTTGTAATAATCTGTATGCCTTTCTCAGATAACTGTTTAATTGAATCAGTAAAATACTTTAAATACAAATTCATTATATTAGGATACGGCTCTTTTGAAGTGTACCATAATGCTGAGAGTAGGAGAAATTGAAATCTGTATTTTACTGGCAATTCATTAATAAGTAATTGGATCGGCCATAAACTTTTGCTACTATTGTTGTGCATTTCTGCACCATCAATATTAACATTTAACGACAGCACATAACTATTATCATCACCTTTATTCAAAATAGATTTACAATTTTCATGTCTAGCAGTATCTAATACATCACTTATTTTATCATTCATATCAATTCTAGTTACAGGTCTTGAACTGTTTTCACATAAGTTTGTAACAATATCGGCATCTTTTAACAAAGAGCGAATCTGATGTTCTATATCAATGATCAAAAAATAATTTTCAGCAGATGGAGAAATGTCGTATACTTCGTTACATTGTTCACACGTAATATTTCTATTAGTTGTACAATCATTTAAATTTATTGGCCGACATAATTCAATGCAACATTCCTTACAATAATAAATATACGCCATTTTATTCATACTTGGATTGAAAAGTTTATCTACAATATATTTACTTAGATTCCAGTTATAAAATTCCGGACCAGCACATTCCTTTAGTAATTGTAACACTGAATACCTCGCCTCATCAGATAAACTGTATCTTAAACAAATAGCTTGTACCATGTTCAAAATTGCCCAAACGCTCAATTTAGCTTTAGGGAACATAATCCAGTTTTTTAGTCGATTTATTCGATTTGAAACATTGTTGTCAAAAAAATCATTTGCATCATAAAAATCATCATTATTGTCATTATCAGCATTGTCGTTGTTATCCTCGCTCTCCCCACTATTTGATGATTGATCCATATCAATACTCATAACATCATTGTCATTGGTATGAATACTTTCTTCCGAACTACAATTTATAGGATTAATTACATTCTGTTCTAAAGAAATATTACAAAATTCAGTGTTTTCAAATGCAGGTGTTTCTTGATTATTTTCAGATAATAATAATGATTTTCGATTTCGATTGATAATACGCGATTCTACATTTATTTCAGTATTTTCTTCATTTTCAAGTGATTGCTGATTAGATTCAGTAACTATAACTTCATCAGTCATTCTACTCGTCGAAGGAATACTATTCATCTCTAGTTTTCCATTATTACCTATTTTGATTGAAATGATTAAAAAAATTGCACCTCTTAAATATTTAATGACGCATCTGTTAGTATTAAACTACAATATCTGTAAATATATGTATGTAGATACTAAGTAATGCAAAATTTATGCAACTACACGGAGAAAAATTTCTAGCTATATCAGCACATAAATAAGCACACTTCTTATTTATAATTTTACTAGCAAATTTAGCATAAATGTTATACCATTATAGATATAGGAGCTTGCTTTAAAATCAATACGCTCAGAGGCTTGGAACACATTAACCTCACTTTACCAAAATTGCAAGAAGTTCACATACTTTTTTTGCAAACACACTTTCTTAGTTGATAAGTCGCGCTTGCAATTTTAGTACAGCAATATGCCGTGCTACAGTGTAGCGCGGCAGCACTGCTTTTCGTTCATAGAATGCTAGCAATTTTAGATAGTGATTCGTACTATTAAAACATCGTAATATGCTACGCATATTACGATGTTTTAATAGTACATATAATACTTATAAAATAGTACATATTAATACTTCTAAAACTAGAAAATTCTGCTAATAAAGAAAGCAAAAATAACTTGCTTTATATTCATAGTACTAATAAAGCTAGAAAGTTTTCTCCGTGTAAGACAAAAAAATATTAGTACATACCAATATTGCATTTTTTTTAAATCTCCATTTTGTACTGCGACTGAATTTATGTTCAGGATTTTCAGTTGTCATATACAATTTATATCTTTTACTTGTTGGTTGGGAATGCTCATCATTATTGTTATCACTATCTGTATTAGTGTCACTCATTGTATTACGGGTCTTATATGCAAAAACTAGCAAAAAAAAAAAAAAAACATAACATTAATATAAATCGATATAGTACTTTGTATATTACTACATAAATGGCATAGTCGTATCTCGAGTAGCGGACGACTGTGGAACTACTGTGCGATATAGAATTTGTTGACACATGCTCGTGTCAACAAATTCTATATCGCACAGCAGTTCCACAGTCGTCCGCTATACGCTATGTAAGTATCTCTAATAATTGAATTTTACGCCATCTATACTCAATTAACTGTGGGAAAAATGAAATAAATTTTGCATATTTTAAAATATTTTATGTAATATTATGAAAATTTTATACGTGAAATTCATTATAATCATATTTTAATAACTAATTTTAATGGATATGTTGAATATTTAAAAAATAAATATTTCCATTTCCCGCAATTAGTGCTAATTTTCGCCATTTTTGAGCGCTGCGAGCGTTACTTTCATAGCGTATACTCTCCATACGAAAAAAATGTAAACGCCTCGGGCGCCGGTGGCACCCTCGACTATAATAATGTACTATTTCAGATTCCAACAATATTTTATATTAACAAAGGATGCATTTATGTAAACTTTAATTCTTTATCCTTCATTAATATAAAATATTGTTTATAAACAATATTTCTGAACACGCCAAAAATATCTAGTGTGGAATCACACTAGATATCACACATTCAAGGCCAGACTCTGTCCCAGAACTTAATTTTTATTTATATCTTTATTATCTTGAATTAAATTAATAAATAATGTAAATTAATTTTGTTTATTTAAAAATATACAATTAAAATTATATTCCCAGCAAACGGGAACCAATAAAAACCAATAAATTGTTTGATGAAAAATGTTATCTGAATTTGTTTGTACCAATAAGTTTAGTTCATAAATATCTAAGTAAATTTTTAAATTGCCTAATTAAAACTTTTTTCACATAAAAAATCGTATTTCTTAAACAGTTATTTCATTTTTCGTATGATTCAACTGCGAAAAATGAATGAATTTATGTATTTCAATGTATTTTTTTCATGCCTGGGGCAGCAAACAAAAGTGGAACTATCGGTTTCTCGGCACGAATGCTGGCGCTTTCGTCACCTCCAACCGAAAGTTTCCACTTTCGTCCCGCTACCCACGGCACGAAAACCATCGTACAAGCCCCGGGCGCAGTGGCGCCCTCGGCAGTAATATCCCTGGTTAAAGTTTCATAGTGATTCACAAAAGAAAAAACTTCTTATGAATAAGTATGATATTTGCAACAGAATATTCACAGAAGTTTGTGATATTTCATAAATATAAGGCTACGAATCTATATGATATTTCATACAACGAAATATAAATTAATTTATTGTGAATAATCACAGAAGTTTGATATTTCATAATGAGAAATTAAGAATCTGTATATAATTTCTATGAAAAATCACAAACTTCTGTGAATATTCTGTTGCAAATATCATACTTATTCATAAGAAGTTTTTTCTTTTGTGAATCACTATGAAACTTTAACCAGGGATACTATAAATTTTGTAGAAAATATTGCAATGAATACATCGTTTGTAAAGTAACGGTGTCAACCGATAAATTATAAAAAAAAACTTCACAAATTTAATTTTTAATGTTGTTCTTGTTAAATTTCATATCCGTTACAATCAATTAGTAAATTGAAAATTTTATCGGAGTTTTTTAAAATATGCAAAACAAAATAGGATTTTTTTTGTTAGGTTCTATTGGTTTTCGTTTACTGGGTTCATTTGGGAAAAGATCTTAAGATCTACCAATTTCTGGTTTGATGCATTATTAATAACCAATTGAAGTATATAATATATTTTCAGTCGTGGCAGCGGACTGAAACAACGCTCCTCACGCTGCCCACGACTGAAAAACATCGTTCTGTGCTCGATGCTTGTTTTTGCAATATGCTTTAATTTTACATTCCTTTTTTACAGTGTGGTCGACTGCATAATCTAACGTTCGATTAAAAATGTATTAACCCATTAAGGCCCATGGCTTGCAGAGCCACTATGGAGCAAAACTTAATATACGGGATTTAGGGCATAGCAAAAAAATAAAAAACCCGTGTTTTTTTATTTTGTAATTTTAATTGTTTAAACAACTGAAATTTTAAAAAACTAATAACGCCAATCGATTTTACGTTGCAAAATAATAAATTTTTATTATTATCACTTTTTCGATCCGATCAATTGGTTAACTGTAAATTATTTGTTAAACAAATAAGTTGCAAAAAGTGGCTTTGGCCCATGGCCAGTGTATCGAAATATAATCAAACCAAATTCGGGATTCAGGGCATAGCCAAAAAATAAAAGACCCGTGGTTTCTATTTTGTACTTTCAATTGTTTAAACAGTTATTATCACTTTGCAACGTAGAATCGAGTGGCGTTATTATTTTTTCGAAATTTCAGTTGTTTAAAAAACAATTGAACAATTAATATTTAAACAACTGAAATTACAAAATAAAGAAACACGGGTCTTTTATTTTTTGGCTATGCCCTGAATCCCGTATTAAGTTTTGCTCTATTATGGCTCTGCGAGCCATGGGCCTTAAGGGGACGTGCACACGCAAACGCTAAAATCTTCAATTTTAAACAGATTTCAATAATTTTTCTTTTATATGAAGTTATTTTATTGATATAACAATGATATGTTAACAATTTTATGTAACAACAATATAAACAATTATTATTTATTAATAAATGTTAAAACCAAGACCATGTTCAAAATGTTCCCGAGATCCATATTTTCATTGGATTTTAATTTTTTTTTTAATATCTTCCAAATATCATGGAGAATCTTTTGTAGTGACAGAATTTTGATTGGGTGTAAAATAAAAAAGTTACTGAGGTTGAACTAAAACTTACCTGAAAAATGAGGTATTTTTGGACCATTTTCTCAAATAATTGTTCATAACTTATATTTATAAACTAATTGTTTATAAATAATATTTTGAAGATCTGTCAATACCATTTATGCTCTATACATTACTACGTAGTTTAAACGAAAAAACAAGAAAATCGCATAAAAATTGGGATCCCGGGAACAATTTTTGTGCGGTCGTGTCGCGAAAACAAATAAGTGAGATATTTCAATTTAAAGATTTATTCGCATAAAAAGTGTTGCTTACCGTTTTTTTATTATTTATTCGTATATAATTATTTAAAAATTCGTTTTGACTACATGAAAGAGGACAGTTCAAAGTATCAAAAAAATGCAATAAAATTTTTTTGAATTTTTCGTCATTTTTCATCAATTTGCGTGTGCACGTCCCCTTAATGGGTTAAAACGAGCTATTTTTCAAAAAACTTCTTGTCTGACAGTTGTTCCCTACTTATTTTGGTTTGGAATCTGATCCAGAAGCTGCTATCAAAATCAGATTGCGGCTCAGACTTTAGCTCCAATATATATTTCGGTGTCCGTAAAAAAAAATTTTTTTTATTCACTGTCTCAAAATATCTAAAATTATGTACAGATGAAGGATCAAGTCTTTATTCGACCTTTAAATTATATTAAACTGTGCCGAAAATGCAAAAACTGTTGAAAAATAGCATTTTTTACGGTTTTTCTATAATAATATGATTTGAATTGTTATATATGAATTGGTTTTTTTTTAAAAGGGCACAAGTCCAATGGAAATCCTATGGACATGTGCCCTTTTAAAAAAAACCGATTCATATATATATTAGGGTGTTTCGAAAAAAATATTTTTCGCTGGCTACTCTGCAGAATTGAAGTTTTAGTTAAGAAAACATGTCCAGGTACCCCAAAAGAATTTTTAAATTAATTCTAGAGGGCGTACCAGTCGCTCGAAAACTGCATTTTTACTTGTATTTTCAGTTAATCACTTACTATCTTCTCAATTTTGATTGGAATTGGCTCAAAATTTGAAAGAAAAAAATGGTAAAATAACGAATTTTAGTGATTTTTGGGCACTAAAAATTATGAATAATTTAACATGCGATGCATAACTTCGTCCGGTATCTTTTTGGGTACCACATACCCAATTTTTAGCCGATTCCGATCAAAATTGTGTAAATAATACACGATTTACTACAAACGAAAGCAAAAGATGGCAAAATAACGCATTGTAGTGATTTTTTTTTGGCACTAAAAAATATGAATAATTTCACATGCGATACATAACTTTATTGTTCGGTATTTTTTTGAGTACCACATATCAAATTTTTAGCCGATTCCGATCAAAATTATAGAAATAATAGACAATTTACTATAAAAGAAAGCAAAAAAGGTAAAATAATGCATTTTAGTGATTTTTTTTGGTACTAAAAAATATGAATAATTTAACATGCGATACGTAAGTTTATTCAGTATCTATCTGGGCACAATATATCAAATTTTGAGCCAATTCCGATCAAAATTGAGAAGATAGTAAGTGATTACCTGAAAATACAGGTAAAAATGCAGTTTTTGAGCGACTGGTGCGCCCTCTAGAATTAATTTAAAAATACTTTCAGGGTACCTGGACATGTTTTCTTTCTAGCAATAAAAAAAAACTGAAATTTTGAAACAAAATGAAATGCATTTTTGACATGAGCGACCTTTAAATATTTTGAACGATTTTGTTTTTGGTATATATAAACTTTTCCCAAAAGAAGGACTTTAAATTCGAACTTTTTTTTTCTGATCACCCTAATATAGGGGCGATAAGGATAATTGTGACACAGTGGGGTAAATGTGACACTTCATTTTATTAATTAATAATTTGACCAATTGCACGTGTATTATATTTAATTGCAAATTTAACGATTATTCATCAAATTTATGTATTCAATTATAATTTTTAATTTAGGTGTCACATTTACCCTATTGTGTCACAATTACCCTTATTGCCCTTATATAACCGAAATTTAAAATATTGTATAACATTTTAGCATGAAATTAAGATTTCACATACAAATGAAGTTTGTTTCTAACATAAATGCAAAGTTAATATACTCAAATTTTATATTTTTAATTCTATCATTGTCGACCATACGTTATTTTTCGTTACGAATGTACTTCAAAGCAGGGACCCGGAGCAATATTTTGAGGTTTTAGCGCTCTGGCTTAACTCATTGTACGACAAACAGCGCGAATCAGCGCGTCATTACGCGCGTCAAAATTTTACTGTCGCGCAAGAATCAACCAATAGAATCATAGCTTATAAAATTCAGCCCTATCGCGTCAGTTACCTTGCATCTCTTTCTCATCTAGAGTGAGAAACACTACATCGTACAATGAGTTAAATATTGATTTATAACTAGAATTTTTTAATCTTATAACAACTATAAGTTATACTTCTGAATCTACAGAATATAATTTCAGAGCTTAAAAATTGCTAAAAATGACGATATTATAATAAAAATTCGATCTGCTCCGATTTTCATTATAATATCGTCGTTTGTAGCAATTTTTAGCTCTGAAATTATGTTCTGTAGATTCAGAAGTACACAGTAAAAACAAGTGTTTTATTTTAAAATATTTAAACGTCTAATAACGTTTAAATGTTTTAAAATGAAATAAAATGCAATGTTACTTCCTGGGAAGAAAAACGCTCTGGAGAGTTTGTTTTACACTCGGGTCCCAGTCCTTTAAAGTACTTGGGACTGAGAGGTTTCGCAACTTTAAAGAATTTTTAATTTTGTTTTTTTTTCTTCATTTTTCTTTTTAATTATAATCAAAAAATGAATTCTATATAATCATATATCATTTATTATATGTGAAATTATATATAATAATAAATAAATAATTTATTAAATAAAAAAAAATGATTTTTAAAGGACCGGCGTTTAAAGGTGCGGGACCTGAGTGTACTCTTAAGGTGATTTTTCAGACAACTTTTGTATACAAAAACGCCTGAAGTTACTATTCAATTTCTAGACCATATTTTATCATGAAAATCAATCCAGACATTCTCTCACTTGAGACAAATGTCTGGGTTAAATTTTAAAACAAAATACAATTAAACAATTCTGTAGTAACTTCGGGCGTTTTTCAACTGATGAAAATTCGCCCATAGCACTGAAATATCACCTTAAGTGTTTTGCTTTATAGCGAAGCTAACGAGTGAACTTTTGCTCCCTAATTTTAAGAAGCAAAACACGACTTTAAATGCATTATGTGTGACGAAAAAGTATAGTAATCTTTTCTTTCATTTTTATGTAAAATTGTAATATTAATATTGAAATATATTTACTTAGATGTACAAAAATTACGCATGTATATTATTTATTTTTTAAATGTATATAGTGATATTAAAAATAATTAAAAATGTTTTATAATCAGTAAATGTTTATGAAAATGCACATAATCAAACCAACGTTAAATGGAAACTGAATACATATTTTGTGACTATATATGACGTTATGTATAATACAAATACATAATATTGATTATAATATCGCTTTAGTATACATATAAATGATTTTATAAAAACTGTAGTTTAATATTGTAATATATAGCTGATGTATGGAACGTAAAAATATGTGTAAAGGAAAATTGTATTATAAAAATGTATGGAAATTACAACAAGAAATTCATATAAAATATATGACATGTCATACCGATTTATAAATAAAAATATTAAATTTTATTCCTATATATAGACATTCATAGGAAGTTATCAAGCAATTCATATAAAATCTTATATAAATCCTAAATAAGTTTAGTATTGCAATTCCTATATGTACAGTGTATATATTATATATACTATATAATATTATATTATAATATAATGTTTCTCCATAAATTTCTATATATGTTCATTAAACCAGGGATGTCGAATTATTTCATGTATATTTATGTTAAAAATGTATGTGTACTTACTTAATTTTTCGAAATTCTCACAAAATTTTAGCTGTTATTATAAATGAACTTATGAAAGTATATATACATTTGTACGCCAAATATATACTACACTACATAAATATGCTGTGGAAAAAAAATATTTACATTCAGAGTAACTTGAATAATGTTTCTGAGTTCGAAATAGTATTAATATTATAAGATAATGCACTGAGACAAAATATTAATAAATAAAAACTATTATTTTCGTAAAAAATGACGATTTTTATAGTAAAGTAGTATCGTGAGTCAAAAATAAAAAAATCTGCTCTTTTTTAAATAAAATTTTACTATGTATAAACGTAAAATTGCTTCTTGCGTAAATAAGAATTTCTATAATAAATGACAATTTCACTTTTATACATACTAAAAAATTTCATTTAAAAAAGTGCAGAATTTGTATTTTTTGACTCACGATACTATTTTACTATAAAAAACGTAATTTTTTACGAAAAGAATGGTTTTTATTCATTAATATTTTTTCTTAGTATGACTGAATTTTTATTATGTATATTAATTGATTTTCCTTTATATTTTGTTTTTACATTGTCATGAATCATGACTGATGATTATATATATATAAAAAAAAAAAAATCTGATACAAATACAAGTTTAAATACAAATACAAATCAAAATTCATATAAAAAAAGAACATTGCATACCTTACATGAAACAATGTATAATATTATAATGTGAGCCAATTGAACATGTTCATTTATCCCATATATGTAATATATTTTATAATTTGGATTATTTTAATTCCACTAACTGTAAGCTCAGAGTATATACATGTGTCGATTATTCGATCGTTTGGTGCTCAATTATAGGTTAACTATAATATAATACGTGATAGGAGCAGAAATATTGTAAATTTTATTGATAAAATAAATATTTCATGTGTTTTAATTGTAATAACTGTTTGAGCATGTTTTGTCAGTTAAAACAAATTTAAATTTGTGTTTCATCTAGAATGACACAAGAAAAAGAACAAGAAAATCATGAGCTGTTGATTCTATCCTTGTTTGTTACATACAAATGAAAAAGATAAATACAATAAATAGAGGAATATCACTGCACTTTTTTTTATATATTGGCACTTTCTGAAAGTAATAATACAACAAAATATTCTAAACTTTTCTCAGTTTGTCACTATAATTTAAGAAAATTACATTTCGCAAATAAGCCATTCTTCTTAACAAAAGAAAAAAAAAGAATAATTTTTTCCTTCAATAATAGATGCGATTACCATACTATACTTTATTTTACGAAGATTATAGATTTTTTTCACACAGCGAACAACGGTTTATATAATAGTAAGTATTGCTTATTCTTTTTTCTTTTATTTTTACTGTAATAAAGTACGTTAAAAATTGATTATAGATCTCAAAATAAATATTGCTAATTTATATATGTGCGCATTAATTATGATGAAGTAATTAATTTTATCTATTTGTTTTCGATTATTGATAAATAATAAAAAGTATGTACATTAACAATTATTTTTATTTAATCTTTTTTAAAATTTGCAAAAATTTAAATTTAACCTAAAATTAAAAATGTAATTCAAATTAAATTTGAAATACAACAATTATTTGCTTCTTTTTCAAGTAACTGCTTATTGTTACAATGTAATAAAACTAATTAAAAAATATGTTGAATTTTATGCCAATCACATACAAATAATGTTAAAATATATCAAATGAAGTAATATATTAATTGTAATTTATAATTTAATTTTCATATTAAGTAAATTTTAATTATTTTGTGTATATTTCAATAAAATGAAAATGCGTGAATACGGATCTTTTTATTGTATATTTTTATTATACTATGAATAATATTATAAAGTATATACAAATTTACAGATTTAAAAAAATGTATGCGTACGTTAAATTGAAAGACTCCAATGAAACTGATATTGTGCCAGTAAGTGCTATAAGCAACTTTGATGAAAGTAAAATTAAAAAGAAAAGGTTCAGTGTTAAGTGGAAAGATGACAAAACGTATTCTGGGACAGTTAGCATTGTTGGAGGTATGTAACATATTGTTTCTAAAAAATTATCGTTTTATAAATTGAAATGACCATATTAATAAATTTTTCTAATACTATTTACATTATTATTTCAGAAACCAGAGAGGATGTGACAGAACAGCTACGTGGAGCTCGGCCACGATTTTCAACGATTAAAGCGCTGCAGTCTGCATCAGAAATTGATGAAGTGGAGGAAAAAAAAGTAAAAAAAAAATTGTTATTGATAATAGCAAAATGGAAAAATAAAAAAATATAGCAATTTATAATTTTTAACAATCTAAAAACTGATATTTTTTTTTTTTAATTTTCGTTTCCAGGATAATTGTAGTAATGATGACACGTCAAGTAAGGTATACGACGCTCTTAATGATAGAATCAAAAAATTAAGGAGCAATTTGTTGGTAAAGAAAAATGTAAGGTTCCTGCTGAATTAAATATTGTATTCATAATTTCACATTTATAAAACAAACAGCGTATTACTACTGAAGATGAAGTAACGTCAATTTTTCTTTTAATTTAATGCCTTTTCGAGAAAATTTAAAATTTTTAAATTCCAAAGATCAAAATTTTTGACAATAAAATTATTAATAATAACATAAATATTTGAAAAATAGATAAATTTTATTCTCGTAAATTTTATTATACATAAATGTTAACAAATTACTCATTTTGTATGTAGAGATTTCACATTTTAATTTTTTATAAGTGGCTCTTTATGAAAATATTAAGGACTTCATAAATTATTGAAATCTAAGAAGATATTTTATCATTATAAATAATATATCAAAGAATTAAACGTTTAATATCACTATTTGAATGTTTGTTTTATAGATATTACAAGAAAATGAAAAACTTATTACAAATGAAAGTAACAGTAATGTTGAATACAACCGTGTTAATACCGTGAAAAAAGTAAATCCAAAAGTTACATCTGTTGTAAAGTTAGTAGAACCGTTAACAATTAATCTGCCCAAGGATACATACAAGGTGAATTTTTAGTCAATTCGTTCTGTTGTGTTTATTGTTATACAATTCCTACACATATATCAAAGTGCAAATGCCCTCCGAAAATAAAAAAATACCATTACAGAAAAGCTTAAAAATTATTTTTTATTATATTAACGTTAACTATGAATTATTAACATAAAAAATTAATTGGAGTGAAGTGGGGTTAAAAAAGGCTATGTAAAATTAGTGAAATTATATACAAATTATATAAAAACTGTAAATGTTACATAAATTTTCCATACGTTAATGATTTAAATTATTTTATTTCGTAGAATTATTCAAAAATTTTATTTTAGAAATACACTTTTTTTATGCTTTTATCGTGTCTCACTTTTACCCCATTTTACCCTAATGTTTTTTTTATTTTTTTTTTATTTCTATAAAAAAATAATTTATGTATAATTATAATATATTGAACAAAAAGATATATAACAGTGTAGATTATGTTTTTATAAATATTCGTTTAAAAATATATTTATATATATATATATTATATTAATATTAAAATAGCATATCACAGATGAGGGCGCCACTGCGCCCAAGTGACGTTTATGGCACAACGGCTATTAGTACCACTTTTAACCACTGCTTTATACGGAATATATTTTTGATTATAGGAACAATGTAAAAAAGATAAGGAACCTTCCCCGTCAAAAAATCTCCAACACTCTTTATCAAATGAAGATTCATGTAACTCGACAGATGAATCATGCAACGTCAACAATATAAGAAAAAAACCAAGTGAACAATTAGAGTTTGTTCGTTGATTTTATACAATTATTATTTTATATAATTTACTGTTTCAATTATTTTTATTAATTCGTCGGAATGACAATTTTTTATAATTAAATAATTTGAATTGTCAAAAAATATAATCTTTATTTATTTCAGAAAAAACCAGCAGACCCATTCGAGAAAACAAATAAAAAATTGTCGAATAGAGATATTGAGAATGGTGCAGAAAGTCCTTTACCAGTGAGTTAAATTCCAAATTTATATATTATAATTATTTTGAATATACACTTTTTTTAAAATGTCCACGAAAATTATTCATCACAATAATTATTTATTAATTTATATAATAGTACACGCCGTAAATTGAAATATGTTTAATATTCACGTATATTATAAGTAATTTTTCATTCATTCAAATTGAGAGACCACGGTCAGTTCTAAGTTTGTTCACGTAGGAACGAAAGTATTAAATTTATAATAATTTGTTAAATTTTTTGTAAAGAATTTTGAAGAAATAAACATATATTTATATCTTATTTATTTTTTTTTTTTTTTTAATTTTGAAAAATTGGACAAACCGTTTTTTTTTTTGTTTTTGAGTTTCTCATTAATTCTGAGGTAATAAGATATATTTTATTATTAATATTTTTTAATTATTTCTATAATTTTAATTAATTTAAAAATATATAATATTTTATTAAAAAAAAAAAAAAAAAATTAAGCAACAAAATTAAAAAAATAAAAAAAAAAACAAAAAATAAAAAAACTTAAAAAAGTATTTTAGTCGTAACTAACACTTTTAACATAAAACATAATCAACACATCTCTCAACCCACTCGCAATCGCCACTCTCTATCACCCACCTACCG
>JABFOU010000057.1:0-16926 GCA_022817745.1 Scelioninae gen. 1 sp. ZL-2020 | reverse complement strand
GTATTATTTCTGAACACCGCGAGCCAAATTTATACGGTTGTGACATATATCTATATATATATACATTAAGAAAATTGACATTTTTTCATGCGTTTGCAATTTTTTGTACATTTCTTTTGACAACTACTAAAGTTTCAAATTGCAGATTATTCAGAAACATTTTAAGATTAAATTATGTGCATCCGAATTGATATTAAATTTTTTTTTTTGAAAACTGTTAAAAACTTTTCATTTTTGCTCGGGATGAAAGTCGCTACTTTCTGGTAAGATTTACAAAAGTGGCGTTTTTTGTACCCTCGTAAATAAAAAAGAAAAAAAACACATATTTTTTAATAAAGGAAATAAACAAAAATCCTCTGCATACTACGATTGCCAACTTTGAACTTTGCAGAGGGTCTTCGTTTTTATTTTCCTAGGTGAAGAATATACTACTTTTAACCTCAAGTGCGGACAAAAGTAGAACTAGCCCTGTTTCTTTTTTGTAAATGGAATTTCTATATGGTATTTCCATATGGAATTTCTATATGAAAATTCCATATGGAAAATTGACCGAAGTCCCAGATAAAAATTTCCATATGTAATTTCCATGTGGAAATTACATACGGATTTTTTCAAAAAATAAATAAAATTGAATTTTTTGAGGAATCGAACTCGAGTTTCATTTGTTATGAATCCGTTGTGTTATCCACTAGGCCATCTGATATTTAGATGTATACAACTATCTAAATATCAGAAATTTGAATTGATTTGAATTTCCTTTTATTTATTTGATTATAAACGAAATTTCTTATTTCTTGTACGCAATTGGTAATGAAGTTTTGCAATTGACTGCAATTTACTTTTATTTCTTCTATTTCTGCTAGTAAATAAAGTAATATGTCTATTGCCAAAATGAGAGTAGAAAAATCATTTAAAGGCAATAGAAAGAAATCAAAAATTCTATTTCCACTTTTTTACAGGGTATTTAAAGTACATATGGATATTTCTTAAGAACTTCTATAATATACTTGTAGTTATAGATGTTAAATTGCTTAGTGGGTATGACACTGAACTTGTAACACGAAACACTCGAGTGCGATTCTTCAAAAAATTTAGTTTTATTTAATTAATTTTTTGAAAAAATACAGATGGAATTTCCATATGGAAATTACAAATGGAAATTCCATATGGAAATTACAAATGGAAATTCCATATGGAAATTTTTATCTGGAACTTCGGCCAATTTTCCATATGGAATTTCCATATAGAAATTCCATATAAAAAATAGAAATGGGGAGACTCTAGTTCTAATTTTTTCCATCACTCTCGGATAAAGAAAAACTTTAAACGCCTGGGTTCCCGTGGCGCCCTCGGCTAAAATGTACTATTAGTTATTACATAATATGAACTTCTATTTCGAATTATTATACATATAGTGAATTCACTAATTTTTTAGATTGTTACAAAAACCGTTTGGCAAGGAGAGGAGTAACGGATGAAAAAGAAGTTAAGTCGGCCATATATCGTGCAAATCGAGCAATAGGCGAGCGCATTAAATATTTGCGCGATAAAGCGAAGAAGCAACAATAACTGTTTTCATTTTCGTTTAAATATATTATATATATATATATATATTTTATGCAGAGTTTAATGTATAATTTTTTTTAAATAAAATATTAATTTATTGTACCCATGCGAAATGTTTATCTTATAAAGTCAACAATTATCCTTTGCGGAAACAATATAATAAATGTCAAAACGGCCATATTTGCCAAAATGTCATAAATATTAGGTAAATGTTTTATGTAAACGATTTACACAAAATTGTATATCAACTTTGTGTAACCTTCTGATTGGCTGTATAATTTGCATAAAATAGTTTATGTAAATCATCAACATATTTAATTATTTAAAAATTAAAAAAAAAAGAACTTTTTTCCTAAAATTTATTACTTATGTGATTTTTACGTAAATATAGTTTATATAAACTACACTAAGCTAATAAAAAAAAAAGAACAAAACTCCCTATTTCTGACAAAAAAAAATATTTTTCAAATACTTGTAACTATTTTAATATTCATCGAAAATAGACAAATGTTTTTTAGGAATGAAACTCTTCTGCTTTGAAATGCATGTAAGCAGAAGTCATTTTTGCCACCCTCTGCCCCCCTTAAATAGAAGGTGATATTTGTAACACAAACATTCACTAAATTTGAACGCTTGTTGCTAATTAAAGACTTCAGAAATAAAAAAAAAACTGTTTACGGGATATTAAAATTTGGGATTTTCTTAAAAATTTGAAAAAAAATTTTATTTTACTATATTTTTTTATGGAGTAATTACGTTTTTAAAAAACCCTTGCATTTACTGAATTTATTATGTTAAGAAAGTGAAGTTTTTCTTAAATTAAAAAAAAAATCAGTGAATGTAAGGGTTTTTTGAAAACGTGATTATTTTATGAAAAAATATCGTAAAATCAAAAAAAAAAAATTTTCAAATTGTTAAAAAAATTCCGAATTTTCATATCCCGTTATTTTTAAAGTTTTTAGATAAAAATTAAAATCATAAATCGTCAAAAAAACGTAAAAACTTGAAAAAAACAACAATAAATGCAAGGGATTTTTAAAAATGTAATTACTCCATGAAAAAATATCGTAAAATCAAAAACTTTGTTTTTTTCTTTTTTTTTAGTAAACAGTATTTTTAATTTCTGAAGTCTTCAACTAGAAACAAGTGTTCGAATTTGGTCATTTTTTGTGTTACTAATACCAACTTCTATTTAAGGAGGGCAGGAGGTGGGGAATGAATTCTGCTTACATGCGTTTTAAAGCAGAAGAGTTGCTCTTCATATTTAAAAAAGATTTATCCACTATTCCACTAGCAAGCTTACAAGTATATGGAAATTGTTAATTTGTTTCAGAAGGTAGGATGCTCTTTTATTTATTTATTTTTTGCTCAGTGTATTAACCCCTCGTTGGTGATCTATGGAAAAGTTACGAGATTGGTTAAGTGTATAGGGCCGCCCTCACTATGCTTTAACATAGGATCTGAAATGCAACGTTGCCAATTTCATGATCAACTGAGTTTAATGTAATTAACAAAATAAAAAAATTAATTGAAATATTGACTTACTTATTGTGAGAGAACGACCAAGTGAGTCAGTATAAAACTTACACGTGAAGCGGTTTACTGAACATAATTTCTATATCTAGAAATACGTGAATTTGGCAATGCTATGGAAAACATTAGAACTACGAGTTTGGTGAAGTAATGAGGACGGCCCCGCAATATCATGACGTTCAATGAATCAAATGGTTTTATTTTAATAAATATATATTGTCAGCACTAAAAAGCATTCTTAATATTAAGTAAAAGTATTAGTGGTAAGGTACTATGAAAGTGAACGCTATATTTGATGATTTAAGTAATATAAACTATAAAATATGATTTGTGTGAGGATGACGCTCATAGCGTCACCAACGAGGGGTTAACGTTACTCTTTTGCAAATTATTCGCTGAAAAAACGTCTGATAAATGCTGAAAATGAAGTCTGAAAAATTGTTGAAAAAATTTCGGAAAAAGCTCTGAAAATGTGCCAATCTTAACTGATTTTCATAGTTTTCAAATATGTATGAAAATCTCTGAAGTAATCTAAAATTGAAAAAGTTTGAAATTTTTTTCAAAAATACTAAATTATATTATTTCTTACATTTCATTATAGTACTAATATTTTTTGAATTTTTTCTTTCTTTTTCAGTTTCAGATTTTTTCAGAGATTTTCATTCATATTAGAAAACTCTGAAAATCAATTAAAATTGGCACATTTTCAGAGTTTTTTTCAGAGTTTTTTACAGTAATTTTTCAGACTTGATTTCCAGCATTTTTCAGACGTTTTTTCAGCGAATATTTTGCAAAAGAGTAATTATATAGGACAATAAAAACGTTACACATTTAAATCTAAACGAGGGATTTACCCAGCTTAGAATGATTTCAAAATCTACTACAGTATAGAAAAAAAAGTTTTTCTTTACTCGTGCGGTAAAACTGCCTAGTTTTCCTACTATCATCAGTTGTAAAACTGAGTAGTTCTCCAACCGAAGACAGTGAGGAAACTAGGCAGTTTTACCACTACTCGTAAAAAAAAGTAATGTATTCTACTGGAAGGAAAGGTAGGGAGCCTACTCGTGTAGGAGTAAAGAAAAATATCATACTTAACTTGTGGGAAAAGTTAGCGACCACAAATGAGTGCGTTTAATTCGCACTCATTTGGAATCACTAACTTTTCCCACTAGTTGAATAATATACTAAAGTGTCATGAATTTTATTGTGAAATTTAATGACAAAACTTAAAATTATTATATTTGTAAAATTACAGATTTAATGTATCGCTTTTTTATTTAATATATTTTTACATTTATCATTTTTTTTTATTTTAATTTTACAATAAATTATAGCATACGTGATTCTCAAATTTTTAAAGTGAAAATTGAGTTAAATAATAGCCATAACATTTTGATGTGTGAAAAATACAAAAATATTATTTTTAGTTTGACTAAAAACTGTACGATTTGTTAGTATTTATAAAATAATCAACAACAATAAAAAAACAGAATTTTATCATTCGAATAGTTAAAAATTTTTATGTAAGAGGTTTCTATGTGGAATTTCCACATACATTTAAAAAAAATATAAACCAATTTGATGTGTCAATCCTATGTGGAATTTCCACGTGGCCATATTAAATGGGGAATTTCAATTTTCATATAATTATTTTGTCAATTAAAAACAAGGTCCCAAGAAATTACATGTATATAGTGTTCGCTTTCGGGGACAATGTCCCCGAAACTACCATTTCAAAATTAAAGTTTACAAAAATTATGGATAAATTATTCCAATTTCTTCAAGTAATAAAAGTTATTCGATTTAAATTTCAAACATCAAAAAAGTTGCTTATATTATGTTTGCTTTAATTAGAGTTCATATTGATATTTCAAATATATTAATAGTTACCTTGATCATTTTCTTTTACATCATTATTGATATGTCTCTCAGTGGGAAGTTTATTAGGTTGAGTTGCAGTTAGACAGCTTTCGTCGATGAATGACTCAGAATTTAAAATAGAATATTTAGTGTAAACATTCACAAATGTCTTATTTAAAGGTTTTTCACTTTGAATTTCATCATCCTGAGTTTCATCATAATACATAATACGTTGTCCTTTTTCAACTCCGTCTTCTTCATTTGAAATAATCGAGTTTATTTTTTCTTCATTATGAGCTTCATTTCCATTTGATTGACAGCCTGAAAATATTTGATTATTATTGTATTAATCGTATTATTGCATAAAATTAATTATATTTGCTTTTATCTCTGTGTAAGTTTCACCGTTTTATAAAATAAAATTTGTCATTTTTCAGAGGGAGTAAAATAAAACTAAAATTGAATTGTGGAGATCATAATCAAACGTTGAACAGAAAAGTCTGCTTTTTTGCTTTAAAATAAAATAAATTAAACATATTTACAAAGTTACAAATTATAAATTAGTAAGGTCGACTGTGATAAATGATATAAATTGGAGTAACTGATTTACCCCAATAGATTCTGATACTAGTTTACCTTACTTTAACTGTATTTGGACATTAAAATGTAAATATAAATATGAGATTACAAATATTGAATCATATCAGCTTTCGAAATTGTAAAAAATGTAATGAAATTAAATAAATAATATCAAGAAATTACATATTAGAATTACCCTAGGTGACCCTACCTAAAATAATTTTTAATCTTGAAATCTTTAAGTTAAGAGATTAAAATCAAATTGAAAATATTTTTAAGGAGGTTCGATCATTAGCGTTAAAGCTTTAAAGTTCAAGATTAAAACTATAATTTTCAGTTAGTTAATATTATTATCATTATTGTAATGTTTATTTATAAAACAAACACTATTTTTTATTATTTTTTACTACAAAATTCTATTTGTTATTAACGGTTGAAAATACAGACATTTTTGGTGTAGTTTTTTCTAAGTTTAAAGTTTATTTTATAAAGTTTTATAATTATTAATAGATAAACATATTGTTTAACGTATTTAAACATGAGTTACCGTAATCTTTTTTTTGAAAAACTTTTTTATTCAATAATTAATGCTATTTCATTAATTTCTTCTGCATAAACAAATGATACTATCTTTTAAATAAAAAAAGGGTTTTAAAAATTTAGACTTTTTATAAATTTATTATACAACTTTTGCGTTAATCTTTAGTTAAGCATTCAATCAATTGTAAATAATTTTTCATTACAAATCGATAAAAATTAATTTAAAAAAAAGTAATAATAAACAAATTTTTATCAATCATACTTTTGTCATAACTTTCACAAAATTTCAGTCCAAAATGAAATCATAATTTAAAATTTATTTATATTCTACACGGAAAGAAAAATCATAGTTTGAAGCAATGATGCCAGATAAAATTCAATGTAATAGTTTTTCATCACGTGAATCTATGAAAATTTTAAATATGGGCTCCTTATACTTTATACATAATATTTATTGTTTTAGTCTTCAACTATAAAGTTCAACATCAAATTTTAAGAACTCTAATTTCAAAATTCAAAATTATTAATTTTAAATTGCGCAACTATTTTTTAAGAAATATCAAATTTACATAAATATTGGCTTTATACCTTTAAGTTAAGAAAAGAAGTTAATATTAAACATATTATCTTAATGCATTTTACATAATTTTCATTGTAATCTTCAATTCAAAATGATAAAATCATATATTTCAGGAAAAAAAATATTACTAATAATAACTTAAATTAAAATGAAATACAAAAATGTTGACGACTTACAAGTGTGCTTTTTTAAAAAGAGATTAGTTAATAAAAGTGGACAAGCATTCTCTACCAATGCTTCAGAGGAAAGTGTAGCAATATTTTTGAGAACTAGATCGCTGGATAATTGAGAAATTGTTTTAGGATTATCAGTAACTGGTTGAATAGTAGTTGTATTTAAAGGTTTTTCATTTCTAACTTCATCATCTTGACGTTCTTCAAATAATGCCCTTATTTGAGGATTTTCGAGGAACATGTTCTGCTCACTTTCCCGTTGCCCAATACACTTCACACTAGATTGTCCTGCTTCATTTTCATTAGTTGCTTTTAACTTTTCTTCACTCATTTTTTGTTTGCCTTTCAAAGGCATGAAACCTTGAAATATGAAATTGTTATTAATTTTTTGTTTGAAAAATGTTTTTTATTTTTTTAAGTAAATCAAAACAAAGTTTAGAATTTTTAAAATTTGGAGACATACGTAACTATTAACCTACCTTTGGAATTCCTTAATTCAATATGGTCATTTGCATTAAGTTTTCTAGTGACTGGTCTTCTTCGTTGTTCTGAAGCTAAACAAATAAAAAATATTTATTTTTAATTAGGAAGTAATTTGTAACTAACATAAAACTAATAGTTGGTTTTAAAATTTAAGTTTAATGATTGAAATCAAATTTTACTATTTATTGAATTAAGAAATTTATTTCATATTGTAAAATGTCATTTATATCATAATAACAAAATTAATATATTTTTTCATGGCTAGGAAGAAGACGAAAGTGGACTAATCATATCCACGAAATTAATTCTTACGAAATTAAACTCTCATTATAAAAAAGATATTACATATTGCTCCGAAATTAAAAACATAATAAAAAAACTATAGAGCTGTTGCAGATATATGGTTAAAGTTACAAATCTTCGGATGTGACTTTCATCTTGGACAGTCATGGTATAGAAAAATACAAGAGTTAGGATTGGCATAGCAGTACAATTTTTAAACTGGTTCGGTACAATAAATATGGACAAAATAGAAGCAAAAGCAACTGAAAATATGAGATGTCTTTAAATTTTATTGACGAAATAATGTGCTAATATTTTTAATCATACCAGTGCATAATATTATATTTTAAATAAACTTAACTCTGTAAAAGTGAGAAGGAAAATACATAATATATTTATTTTTTATTGATTCGGAGCAACATGCAATATTTTTTTGAGATTTTTATTTCAGAGCAAAATCTTTTTGCTATTGAGTTTTCAATTTCGGAGCAACATGTAATATCTTTTTATTTTATGTATTATATAAAATAAAAAATATAAATAAATAAAGGAAAATATTGTGGGATGTTTTCTATTATTTGAGATATAATCATTTGCTGTTGTAATGTAATGTAATGTATCGTAATGTAATAATGTACATGTCCCCAAAAGACATATGTCATCGAAATACGCACTTTTGACAAAAAAAATAATCTTGAAATACAATTTCCATTATATACAGTAATAAAACTAACATAATTATCTAGTAAAAAAATGAATTTTAATGAAAAAGAATTAGCTGAAAAATATTTTTTCCGCAATTACTCAAATTTTTCACTTGTCCCAAAATAGTCATGTCCCCAAAAGACACATCTCCTCAGATCACGTATTTTTGACAAAGAATGTAATCTTAAAATACAATTTGTATTATATACATTAATCCACGGCAAGAAAAAA
Source organism: Scelioninae gen. 1 sp. ZL-2020 (assembly GCA_022817745.1). Classification (NCBI taxonomy): domain Eukaryota; kingdom Metazoa; phylum Arthropoda; class Insecta; order Hymenoptera; family Scelionidae; species Scelioninae gen. 1 sp. ZL-2020. The sequence continues at coordinate 8,394 of JABFOU010000057.1, read as the reverse complement.
ACCAATAAAAATTACAACGTTACATTTTCTAAAAATTTTAACATATTTCTGACAAATGCATATGTTTTGTCTGACAAATTACTTATCAATTTTTCCAGGAAATTTTTCAAACAAATTTTTATTTTTTTTCTGGAAAATTGAATAGTAGATTAGGAAACATGTGAAAATTTTTTCGTTACTTAAACTCATTGCAGTCCTCACCCTCGTGAAAAAAAATATACAAACACGAGTATGCACGAGTATAGCACGATTAGCCCGGGAAATGCGAGCGTGCCAAATTGTTGTCAGACTAATACCACATGAAACGAAACGTTTCGACAACGTGTAAATATTCATCAGGTAAAAATTATTTCAGAAAATCAGAAAAAAATTTTACCTGATTTTCTCATTTTTTAAATTTTTTATAAGCCATATAAATAAATGGAATATAAAATTAGAACGGTTTTCATTTAAAAATATGATTTTTCTAAATTGTTGGTTTGCCATCTTGCATTCGCCATTTTGAATATTCGAATTTTGATTCTTTAGCCTCAAATTCTTATTTAGCGACCTCAAAATAAGAAAACCTTTACAACATTGAATTTTAAGATTTTGTTAGTAAGTTATTGGTTGTTAAAAATCCTTATCTGTGGAAGCTCTATTTGTAATCTTCAAGAAACAAAATGCTCTTATAAGTACGGTTAAATATTCATTTAAAATAGTTTCGTATGCATCAAAATTCGTTCTTTAGACGTTTGAATTAATATAGGTGACCGCACGAATAAAATTCCAAAATACATTTTTTAAGGTCAACCCAAGAACGCATATAAATTGATATTATTACGTACCAGCATTATTGTACATTGTTTGCAAGTACCAACCCCAACCGAAATGAAATGTTTCCACAACTTGTGAATGTCCATCGGATGAACTGTTGCAGCAACGATGTTATAAAGTTGGATGATACGTTGTTGCAATAATTAGACAAAAAGTTTGAAATATTTTGCAACAGTTAATTAACCAATCAGCAGATATTGCTGATAGGTCCTGCAATTTGAGAAGAGTTTTTAAAATACAAGATTTTTAAAGTTATTGATACTAAAATTGTGAAATCTGTCGAATAAAATATATACACGTAATAGATCTAAATATTTATACTTGATTATTCTAAACGTAAAATCAAACATTTTCTGCTTGATAATTGTTGAATTAAACTTCTTTTAATGATCACTGCAAAATTGGATTATTTTTTCCAGTTTAACTGGTAGATTTAGCCGGATTTGATTGCATGATCAATCCTTTGTTTTTCATAAAATACTACTGGCTTTTTCTTTCAGTGTAGAAAACCGAGTCAATGCTTTAAAATTTTTAAATCACCTAAATCAAAAAAACTTAGTAAAGTAATTTCCTTATGAAACTTCCCTAAGGAAAATTGAGACATAAAAATTGCTTATAAAAATTTTATTTTTTGTAAAACGTAGTCGGAATACGCTGCTTTTTATTCCTGTCCTACTAAAGGAAAGTTGCTCTTTTTTATCCTAGGACAAAAATGGAGGACAAAAATGAAAATAATTGACCAGTACTTAAATTATTGTCCAAGGATGGCGCGCAAACTGTGTTTGTCATCCTTATCAGCGTCATATTTGACATAACTTAAAGTTGACTTCAGCTACCCAGAAATAAAAAGCAGCATGTTTTTCGCACTTGTTACAAAAAGTATCGTACGTAACTTGGACGAAACGTTGACGATTTCGACTCGGATAATTGCAGAACTCGGCTTCGCCTCATTTTCCAAAATCGCCAACGTTCCGTCCTAGTTACATAATATACTATTAAATTATTTTTATTAATTTTAATTTAATCAATAAATAATTTTAAATTATTTGATTCATTTAAAAATATAAACAAACATAAAAACATAATTTACTTATTTGGGAATTGATCCCAATTTTTAAGTTTCGAAGTCCATTGTCTTAACCACTAAGCTAGCACGACATCTACATGCTCATGTGACATAGTATTTATTTAAAGAATTCCTGCAAAAGATGGTTCTTAATATAAATTTGTAGTTATCGAGACGTATGTAGATGTCGTAATAGCCGAGTGGTTAAGACGATGGACTTGAAACTGAAGAACTCATCTTAAGAAAGAATCTAATTAAGAGTAAAAGATAGTAAAAACTGCACGCATAGAACAGGTAAGGTTAAAACAATAAAACGAATTTATGTAAGAAGGTTAGTTGATCCAAATATAATTTTATTCAAACAAAATATCGATGTGCGATACGAATAACATGACATCTGAAAAAGTCGGTGGATAACATGACTTCTGAGAGAGACAGTGAATAACATGACTTCTCAGAAGATAACAAGATAAATGTATAGTTCAATTATCTAAAACGATTTTATATATAATTTGTAATAAAATAATTTTAAAATGTTTTTTTATTTGACTACTTTTACTGCTTTTTCAGTTGGCATCTTTTACCGCTTTTGTAGCTGGCTTTATACTGCTCTTTCAGTTGGCTTTTTAATACCGCTTCAATAGCAGACTTTTTTTCATTCATTTTTGTTTCCATATTTTTTTATTTCATTTTTTCTTATTATATTTTGCTTCCTAAAATGTTACACTTCATTTGTTAACCATCCATTATCGTTTATTATTTTTGCATAAAACACATATTTAATCAACTTCTTTTTGTTGCCACTCTATAGTAGTTTTTTTATCACCTCATCCTGCCAAGCATGTTGGCAGGAAGTAAAAAAATAGTAAAACTTCAAACGGGGGGCATGTTATTAATTTCCACCTGAAATCAAAAATTAAAAAAGTCGTCTGGAGATATGACCCTCCTATACAACTTCCATGAGTTTCGACGCAGTTGGCCTGTTTTAACCCCTTGAAAAACAATGTTAAATTAAGACACTTCCTAACTTTAAAAAATGTAGAAGTTTAAATTTCGATATCAAATTCAAATCGTAGCCAACTAACTATAGTAACTGAATGCATCTTAAACAGTATTCAATTTTCTATTAAATGAATAAAAAACAGGCAATTATCATTTGAAATTGTCCAGTTATGGCCATTTAAAAAAAGTGTCATTTCATTTTCATTATTGAAAAAGACTGGTGATACTTTTTATTGAATAATTTCAAGCTGAAATTTTTTGTAAAATCATGTAATTCATGCAAAACACGACCGAAAGCAAGTAACGTTATGGCCACATTTGGGCCACATTATGTTAAAGTATTGACATTTTATGCAAACATTTTTAATCACACTCTTTATACTAAGTTATTCGATTGCTACACAAATGTACGATACCTTTATGAATCAAACATTTTAAATATTATTTTATGTTTAAATTTTAAGTTAACGAAAAAAATATGTCTGAAAAACTCTGAAAAGTTTCAAGAACAGATTTTCAGAGATTTTTTCTGTATTTTTTAGAAATTTTTTCTAAAATTTACATAGAATCATTTTTATCAGGGCACTTCTCATTTGTTTGTTTGGAATTAACGCGTTAATAAAATTGAAGACGGTTGTATCAGCATGGTTAAACTCTTGCTGAAAATGCGAATAAAATAATTTGCACGTATTGGTCGTTTCTTTGCAAAAATTCATCTTTAGACTGTCCCAAACACTTGGTGGGAATTTTGAATCTTTCGTTAAGTAAATATTTGTCGAATAGTTGAAAATTGTGTCTATTACCTCATTGACAGCTTTAATGCTCATGAAGTCTAATACAAAATAGTCTCCAATTTCTTCAGGTGATAAAAATGGCAATCGGAATATATGATTCAAAAAAATTATTATTCTTACTTTTATACATTACTTAATAATATTGTAACAGTGATAGAAATTAAATTTTCAATAAAAAGAAGTTTACAGAAAATTGGAGATAATGTTATCTAAATGCATCTTAAATTATCTGAATCTAATAATAAATTCGGTGCAGTTTCTACTATCCTTTTCTTAATGGCCTTCCAAAAGGCGGTACATTTTCTACTATATTTTCCTTAATGACATTTTAATTATACTACGAGTTCGGTGTATAATTAAAAACCATCGAAATTAAAACCATCGATTTTTAACATTAAATAGTACAATTTGACAAAATTTTAATGAAATCGTGCGTTTTGGAACAGAGATATTAATTATTAAAGTTATTATAATATATTATTATAGTTTAAATAGTTCTTTCATAATCATTTCTTTTAAGTAAAATAATAAAAATGTTTTATTTTTTTATGTATTCGACATTGTGGAACACATAACCACTAAGCTAAAATATGTAACATAAGTCAGGAGAAAATGTTGCAGCTTTTACATCGAAGGTACTTGGTTTGAGTCTTGACTTGGGGTATTTTCATCTAATGTTATTTTATACAAGATATTTAATTATTAATATGAATTAAATAAAAATATTTTAATAATATATTAAAATTAGTAAATAATTAATTTATGTATAATTTTAATAATTTTTTAATTGATTTTATTCATTTTTTCATGACGTCATTGTGCCGTGAGTGTGATGTCACGTGACTTTGATGTGACGTCACACTCGTGAAGTTATTGTGATGTCCTTGCCGATTCACGATCATGACGTCACGTTTCTTACACGTTGAGAGGGAAAAAGAGTGTCTTGTGTGATTCGCATGTGTCACGCATGCGAATCATATGTGACTTCGCAGCAGCATCACGTGAACGTCACAGTGGAAAGTGTGGTTGACTGGGTATACACTAACGCCGAATGAATGGACACTTAAACATCGATTCAAATAATTTTCTTTTTTTTTGGACATTTTATCATTACTATTTCGTTTTAGGTTTTAATATTTTATATGAACATTCTTTCGATTTTTACGATTTGTGAGGAAATCATTATACATTTATAAAAATTATATCTCGAAAAAAATGTCATTCGAAAGGAAAAATGCAAAAATAATTGTCACTAGGGATGTGCGGGCCTAGATTGGGCTTTTTCATATAATGGTCAATAAAAAAATGAAATTAATGCACTTTTTTGATTCTTTTTAAAAAATAGATTGCAGAATCTCCATCCCCAGCGGATCATATCCAACCAAAATCCGACCGTTTACGGCCTCATTTCGGTTGGATGTTGGTCAAATTGAAAAGTAACTCATCAAAAATGGTATAATCAGTATAAAAATAATGAACAACTGAATATGTTTAAATATTTTTTTTATATTATTATTTTTATCTAAAAATAATAATAAACAATAAATAAGGTAGGAAACTTATATAAAAAAGCAAATAAACAATAGAATCAATAGATTTGTTGGTCTTTCGATTTTATTCTAAATCATAATATACTCTAAGGCTTCAATTAAAACTAATATACGTCTGTGAATTTTTGGATTCCTGATTACAAATCTAGAGATTTGTAATTAGGAATCGAATTAACCGAAGTTTAAAATGGTGATCCAATATGGTAGACTACAATACAAAATACTGTTTAAATTTTCAAATAATTTTGTGTATGTGGTTTTTAGGATTGTTTATATCGAATTCGAAGTCAAATTATCGATATTCGAAATGGCGGAGCAAATATGGCGGACTGAAAGTAAATATTTTTCATTTTTTAAAATAATTTTGTATATGAGGTTTGAGAATCTTTTACTACGAACTCTGAATCAAATTTTCGAAATTTAAAACTACGGATCTATTATGGCGAATTGAAATTGAAATTCTTTTCCCTTAATCCTAGAATGGGGTAAATCAAAACATTAGAACAAAGAGTTAGTTAGTATTTATTAGTAAAAATAAATCGTGCATTTTACGGTTGAATATAGGTTCATATATACGATTATTGCTGACTCCTACATAGGATTCTTTTATATGTAATATTCTCTATATCTTCTAAGGAACTGCTATACAGGACTGTCATCTAGGAATTAAATCTTTTAAATATATTCTTTTTTCTTGCTACGTAGCAGCACCGGTTTTCGATAGTTTAAGATATCCGCTTGACATTAAAAGTATAACAATAGTGAAACTATTAAGTATTATTAAAAGAAAGTATGATCAAATTGTAAAAGAAATTCTGAAGAACCGAAAATTACTGTCATAAATACATTTGTGTTGACGGGTTTAAAAACAAAAAACATATTTAACCAGAAAGTAGACTGTTCTGGTTTTCGATACCAATACAAAACATATGGCTCTTTCATTTTACACATGAAATTGATGTCTTCATATTTAGATTTTAATGGCTACTGTTCTAAACTATTGTTTTTAAAAGTAATGTGTTCAAAATATACTACCTTATGATATACTACCCTATGACACTTCTCAAACGCGCCAAACTCCAGTAGTTAAAATACGTAAAAACTGATATAAAATAGTTGTTAAGTTTGAGCGATTTGATGGGTACAGTTTATTTTGGGAAAATACAAAAAAAATATCGCAAACTGACAGAAAAATGTTGTAACAGGTGTACATGTTACATTTTACATTACATATTCGGTAAAAATAACGTATAGAACGTCTTGAAACTTATTAAGAAATATTAAAACGGAGACAATAAACGGATACAATTGTAACTTTAATACGTTTATTGTCCCCGTTTTAATGCTTTTTTAATACTTCTTAATACGTCATTTTTAACGAGGTAGATACCGTCAAGTTACTCACGCTTTACAATCATTTTCCTTATGTTTATTTATACTTTAATTTGTATCTTTTTTGCTGGTTTTTAATTTGAATTTTTTTCCGCGCGTTTGGCAAGTATCTTAGAATTCTGATGTCTCACCTTAACATATTTGATTACCAAGTATTGCATATGGTCATGTCTCACAAACCTTCACATTTGGCAATCAAAATTGTTTTTTATAAAAATCGTAATAAATGGAGATTTATGAATCAAATGTGTTCTACCATGTTAATAATAACGTTTTTAACCGGTGTATAACCTATTTAGAAAGTACTTTTATTAAATGTTATTTAATGTTACTTTTATTAAATGTTATTTAATGTTAATTTGATTAAATGTTATCTTAATCGTTAAAATTGATGTAAAATTTAGTTTTCTACTATCGTAAATTATTTTTCATTGTAATATAAACATTTTTTCGTATTATATAACATTTTTAGTAAGTTCGGAACTATATGAAATTGATTTTCTTTATTTATATTATTATAAAACATATTTACATGCAATAACATTATTTTAGACTAAATCAATCTGTTTTATATACACTTTTTCCTTTTATCTATCCTTTATTGTGCCACTCGTGCTCTTCTCCTTCCTCTTCTATTTCATCTTTCTTTTTCCTTGTTTTTTCCTCTCCCTCTCATTTCTGTCCATTTACAGTTAAACCTCTTAACCTGTAGTCCCTCAACCTGTCTTCCCTCTTAACGTAATTGTCTCATTTATTACTAGATGAGACATTTTACAAATAATATTGTTACAAGAAGTAAGTTGTAAAAATAAATTATATTAGTCAAATCACTCATTTCAGAAAATTTTTTTAAACAATATAAATGTCAAAAATATAATGTAATAAAGTCGTAGCAACTACGTGCGTTTGTCAAGTGGTAAAAATTTGCCCGTAGTTACTGCGCAAATAATAACTCATATTAATAACACTTTAATAATTCATTTTAATCTCACAATATCTACGATGTGACTGATATTATTTAGAAACATTAATTAAATTTATAATTGAAATGATTTCAAAACAACCTAACTCCGTGACTCTAGCACTGAAACTTCACCTTAACCTGTACAAGTCAGAATCTCTGAACCTGTCCGCTGCCATGTTAGAATACAGGAGCGTAACAAATGTAAAGTAAATATTGTTCAAGTTTCGAAAACGTGAAAACTTAAGTTTTGAGATATAATGGATTAAAGTTTTATTATTGATTTTGGAGAATTTACAGTCAAAAAGACATCGAAAAACCACATTTTTATAACGTTCGAATGTCTGGACCATATGTGAGACCCTCTTTTTTTTGTTTTTTTCATTTCGTTTGTAGAAACGTTTGTTAAGCTTTAAACGTTTGCGTGCAAAGTGACTAGGTCTGACGTGTTGAGTATCAATTTGTCTTTTTAACAGAATATAATTTGATTAATTTTATTACTTATTAGTATCTGTAATAATAATTTTATTTCACAAATACATTATCTGACCAAAATGCGTGTTTCGAGGACATGTGTCTTTTGGGGACACGAGTGTTTCAGGGACATCTGAAATATTTAAGTGAATAAGAAATAACGTTTTCCAGAAAAGAAATTCTTTCGTATCAATAATTATTTTTTACATAAGATAGTTTTATTAGTTTATATAAAAGAAATTGTATGTCAAGATTACATTTTTGTGTAAAAACTGAGTATTTTGAGTACATGTGTCTTTTCCGGACACGAGTGTTTCGGGGACAGCTGATATATATGAT
>JABFOU010000056.1:0-16931 GCA_022817745.1 Scelioninae gen. 1 sp. ZL-2020 | reverse complement strand
TATTTCATGACAGATCGTGGGACAAAAAAAACAGGAGCGTATATTTAGTGCGGCATATATATTTTTTATAAATAAAGCTTCTTGCTGTAATTGTTTATTTTAAATAAACCATTATTATTTATTTAATATTTGTTAAGTAACTCATTCATAAATTAATAACTATTAATAACTAATACATAAATTAAAATAATTAAAAATAAGCAGAAAATAAAATATATAAAAATAATTTCTATTTTCATGTTATGACTAAGCCACGTTATTAAAAATTGTTGTTTAAAAATTATCAATCACTTCAAATAAAACGGTATAAACAATAAAATATTAAAAAAATAATTGTGTTTCATTAGCATATATATATCAACATGGAAACAGTAGGTACAAAATTTTTAATATTTTCAAAAAACCATTCTTGCATAAAAAATATATTAATCACAAAAGTTTATATTATAAGAAACATATAACATAGGCAAAATTTGAAATAGATATACTCTTTTTCATCGCAATATAAAAAAATCACCAGAAACTGTCAACGGTGAAATAAAAAGTAGTTATATTACTTGAATAATTAACAATTAAAAAAAATATTGTTTACCATTTTATAAATTAATTAATGCTTTTGATAAATAATGGGGCTAAATGTACCATCCGTCGTTAATATATTGGTCTGTAGTAATGTCATCAGATGTCGTTACTGAGAACAGGACTCATCAATTGCGCAGACCATTGGCGCATATCGCAGCCCGCCAAAAAAATTTTTCATGCTGCCATATAGTGCCATGTTTTTTTTGTTTCTACTAGTTTGAAGTTCTTCAACGAGTTAATTTTAGCCATCAAAAGGAAACAACGACTTGAATTGTGGAAGTGTGTATGTGAAAAAAGTGTGGAAATTGTGACAAATAAAGTAGTGTATTTTTTTTTTATTTTATTTTTTTTTTTATAATTAATTATATATATCATTATATATATATTTTATATATTTTATATATTATATATATATATATTTTATATATATATAATATATATATATATAATATTTAAATTATATAAGGTTAACATTTTCTGTTACTTTTTCAGTAGTGAAACTCGTCAACAATTTAGAAAAATTGTGAAACATGGCCTACATTAGGATGGGGGAGAGGGCTGAGGCCAATTTTGAGGAACGGTTCAGAGACGGTTACCGTTACGTCATCGACAGGGTTCATCCCAATGGAACAAAGTAAGTCCTTATTAATTGTTTAATATTAATTATCCTTATTCATTTGATATTTTGTGTCATACAATCATAACCTTCTATCTTCTTCTAAAAAGTATTTTTCATTTAAAATCCGTTATTAGTTTAATAAACTTTATCTTTTTTGTATAAAAAAATTACTTGAAAATGTCTTTTTTATGTAAATAAAATAGAAAGTGTCTGTAGCGTGTATAAAGGTCGTTTTTATTCTAGGAAACTAATTTTTATTTAAAATTAATAAATTAGATGTAATTTTGTTTTCATTCTTATATACAATTTTATCAGTTTTATTTTTCATTTTTTTATTTTTTAATTGAATATTAAATTATAAAAATTGTTAGATAATTTAAGTTTAGCTACAAATTTCATTGCAACCAATTTATGTATTTTCCAATGCAATAAATAATATTTTTAATTAATAATGTAATAGCAATCAAGTTATAAATAGTATACTTTAGCCGAGGGCGCCACCGGCACCGAGGCGTGAAGCTATTTTGTGCCACACGCGTTCATATAACGCCATTTTTCTCCCTAGGGAGTTTTCAAAAAATGCCGTTTTTTGATCGCTTTTGGCATAAAATATTGTATGCACCATGGGAGATGAAAAAAAACCTTCCCTCGTGCGATTACAAACCTCGGCTTCGCCTCGGTTTGTAAACTTCGCACTCGGTACAAGTTTTGTCTTTTCATCTCCCTTGGTGCATAATATACTATTTTGAACCGAGAGTGTGTGAACAAAAGTGAAACTAGAGGGCGTGAAACTATCTTGTAGACTTGACGGCCTACTTTTAGGCCAGAGAGCCTAAAAGATGGGTTTTATGCCCTACAGTTCCACTTTTGTCTGCACTCGAGGTACAAAAAAATATTTGTTTAATTTTCTAAAATTATTAATATTGTAAGATCTATGTATATTTCTATGTATGGATGTAGATATGTAATACTTTTGCCGTTATTATATTGAGTTTTTGCATTAACTTTTTGAACAATATAAAAAACTGAATGATTGAAGAATACATAGAAAGTAAATTGGTGTAAATATGAAATTTTTGAAAACATCATGGTTCAAAGTGAGCTTGACTTCTGTCAGGCACCACGCGACTAATTGGGAGTTAAAATTGTACAAAAGTTCCCCAAATATTGATACTGCATTTTTTCGATATTTACGCGGTAAAAAAGTATAAAATAATTCAAGGGATTTTTGTATAACTTTAACAGCACAAAATTTATATTTTGTTGCAAGGCATCAAACCGTTTCAAATAACGGTTACGGTTTCGGTTTCGGTTACGGTTTGATGCCTTGTTTTGATGTAATTATTACAGCTATTTATTCAATTACAGTAGAAGTCCTCTTATTTCCCGTGTCTAAAGTTGTTTAAAACTGAATTTTCAATAAAAATAAGTCACGAATTATCTTGGTTTATTCATTTTTCTTATAAATCATATTTTAATTAATTATTACATAAAATTCATTAGAAACAATATTTGCAATATAAGACTTTAAAGTTGAAAAAATAAAAGTAAGAAGACAGAAAATAAGAGGACTTCTACTGTAAACATATATAATAAAATTTATAAAAAAATAAATAGATTTTAGTAATTATGTTGTTAGCCTTAATTTATTAGAAATTAACTGGAAGACGATTTAATTTAAATCATATGCATACACTGAGAAAAAAAAATGAGTAGTTGAAATAATTTTAATTTTATTAAAATGAACAAATAAGTGAAAAATTAATTAATTGAACTGAATTTTTAGTTATTCAAACTAACCACTAGTTGAATTGACTATATTTTTAGTCGGTTTAACTAATTTATCAGTTTTATCAACTAAAAAATAATATTTATCATATATTTTAACTAAATTTTTAGTTAAGTTAAATTTAGTTCGTTTATATTTAATTTATTGAATTATAAACTATGTAAAATATATATATTGTGGAAAAATGTAGGTACAAAAATAATAATAAAATAAAATAAATAATAAAAAAATAGGTACATGATTTGCTGCGGAAGCCACAGATTTAACTGCAGAGGCCGCATGATCATTTATGCCAATGGTGACAGCCGTTTAACACACGGTCACACTCATCCACGAGACGAAAATGAAGAACATGGCTTCTTCTTTCGTTTGGCCCTATTTAACGCCGCTGTAACTAGATTTGATAATCCCCGAGTTTTATATGATGAAGTTGTTCTACAGTAAGTATGTATATATTTGAATGATGGGAGAGCGGACAGAAGTGAAAATATTTGTCTGCACGAACTGAAAAGTTTTCTCGGGCTACAACCTGCAGTAATTTTTCACTTCCAGTGGCAAAAAGTTCCACTTTTGACAGCTTTCCCGCGCAATGGAAAATAATATTTGAAGCTCGGGTGCGGTAGCACTCCCGTTGGAAATGTACTCGGAAAACTCCTCGTGGATCTGACTTAACAGAAAACCAACGTCAAAATTGCGTCACTTAGAAAAATATCAACGCAAAATGGCGGGAATGAAACATAGCGCCCGCGATACATACATAGTTTTTTGTACCGTCTTGAGCGGGAATTCGGCAGGTTTTGTACTCTATTAACAGATACAAAAATTATAAAACATGTACAAAAAATTGGAAAACTATTCATTAAATTTATGCATATAATGTCTACTTTAGTTTTTAGTTAGTGGGTGTTCATCTTTGAATATATTTGGAAAAAAACTGAACCAAAATATTTGTTTCAAGAAATCTAAATTTTTGTTTAATATAAATAGAAATAATTTACATGGATGAATATTTAATTATAAATTAGCAATTTCATCACTTCTTGACACATTGAATTTAAGACGATTAAATGTATTTCTTTGTCATAAAATGAAGTTAAGTAACTTATTTTGCATTCATTTTCTTCTTAGATTGACGCAATTTTGACGTTGGTTTTCTGTCAAGTCAGATCCGCAAGGGAAATTGGCACTTCAAACGTATTTAAAAGTACATCTTATGTACCAAATTACATCACATTTAAAATTTTGATATTTGGGGCTTCTGAAGTTCCAATATGGCACATGTTATGTACCTATTGCGACCTCTGATACCCGCAAGACGTCTGAGCTCCTGCATTTTGGGACTTTCAAACTCAAAAGATCAAAAGATCAAAATAACCTAACCTCGAATACAACAGATGTACTCTTGTAAGTACGTCTGAAGCACCAATTATTTTCTGTGTACTATTTCTTTGAAAAAGCAATAACAACACAGAATGCGATATTACACCAGACAATACTTAACGCAATAAGAACGCAGCACACCACACATCTGAACAAAACAAAACATACCATAGCCTAATATACGACCTATTATAATACCACAAAACGTTACACAACATCATGTAACAAGCACAAAATGTAATACATGTTAATATAACATGCAAAACAACCGACACCATAATATCACACAATTCGTTTTTTTTTTTTATTAAGGGACCCTTCTTCTCAAGAGACCTAAAAAAATGGTCATTTTCGTGATTTTTTTTCAGTAAAACTAATAAAACAATCAAGTTGAAACTTGTGGCGATTTATTTATTAAAGTTTTAACTATAAAAATAAATATTTTAATAATGTTGAAATAATATTTTAATAATTATAGATAGCGCTGAAGTTGGCGTGTCGGAAAGTACACGCCCTCATGGCGGCGTGGATTGGCGCTGCAATTTTCATGTGAAATCAAAAAATAAAACATTTCATAGCACAGATTTTTGAAATTTCAAAAATTAACAAAATGGCGCACTTTTGAAAAAAAAAATTTTTTTTGCCTTTTTTTCAACTTTTTTTGCAATAACTAATGAACTAAACAAAATAAAAAAAAATTAGCCTATTACTCCGTGCAGACATGTCCAAGGAACAATTGGGCCAAGTTTCAGCAAAATATCTTTGTTGGTGTGGCAGAAATCTTGCCCGCCGCCGCGAGAAACACTGTTTCGAGAAAAACGCGTTTAAAGATAAAAGTAATGGTTAGGCAGCATAGGAGGCTCAACGCGCTCGAGCTGAATTAAGGTCGAAGGAGTTGAGATATCGATTTGAGGTTTTGCCACAATAAACTAAACACTTGAAGCTTTGAAAATATGATGAAAAAAAAATCGATTTTTTGAAAGTTGTTGAGGAGAAGGGTCCCTTAATAAAAATAAATTTCAATCTTATTTTGTATACTTTTTGCAGACATCCTCAGGGTGCAAGTCAATATCCTTTTGATAAAGCTTCACAAGCGTCCATACGACGTTGGCGTCGTAAGGTTCGGCCGCCTACCCCTCGTTCGTTTAGTGATCTCATAGATTTTTTAACTTCTGAAGACTGGAGACAGTGTTTAAGTATGGATACCGTAAACATGACAGCAATCAAAGTTGGAGAACCAGGTTTTAGAAGTCTTCTTTTATATGACCCTCGATTTATTAGAACGTTTGAATCAACCGACTACTTATTAGTGGATGGAACATTTGGAACTGTTCCACGAATTTATCAAGTTATTCCGAATATTGGTGGAATATCTCAATTATATATAATTATGGGACAAAAGTATGACTGTGTAAGTGTAAAGTTTACAAGTTCTAAACAAACAAAAAAAAAAAATTGAACTACACATTTACTTTATAAAATTATAAGATCTTTATCAAATGGTTACATCTTTATCAAGGTTATAGAACGACTGACTGTATTATGCAAAAAACGGGCCTCCTTTCAAGATGAAAATTAGCATCTTTGCAAAATGTGAAAAATCAAGGCATTTCCCTAAGCCTCCATCCAAAATAAAAGGCTCATATCCCATACATTAAAAACAAACAAAACGTTGTCTCCATGTACAGTGTAAAATTTTTAATGAACAATAAATTTGACGATAAAATTGTACACTTTATTCAATTCTATTTACTTTTGCAATTTTACAATGAAATTAAGTTTTATATATTACAAGTAAAATCTAATTCTTATTATGTAATTGTAACAGCAACAAAAAGAAATAAATAAATAAATAAATATTAAGTAGCGACAGTGTATATACATATTCTTTGTTATTTTTTTAGGTTTTACCACTGTTCTGGATTTTGATGGAATCAAAAACCCGTGAGGCATATGGACATGTTTTCGCAGCAGTCAAGAGAGTTATGCCTCATTTAAGGCCTATTAGTATTATGAGCGACTATGAAAGACCAGCACAGGATGCACTACATGATATATTCCCAACATCAATGATTCATGGGTGCTATTTCCACTTTGTTAAAGTAAGTGTCCTGTCATTGCAAAAATCTGTTTTGCAGTTTATTTTGACATCACAATGTTAACGCTTTTAAATTTCAGATTTCATTTATTTTTTTCATTATTTAACATCTTATTAACATCTATTTCATTTTTTTTCTTTTTTTTTCAATAAACCCATTTAATAAACCATAATTAAACCCATATAAAACCCCATTAGCGCATATTAAGGGGACCGTGAACCAAAATGTCTAAAATCGGCAGTTTTCAATCGATTTTTATGAAATTCTTTTTACAAGTAGCTATTATTGAATAGAAAAGGAAAATGTATTGCTTTGTTGAAAAAAATTAATAATAAACAATTTTTTTCATAACAACTTATGAAAATTGGAGGACCAATTTTCAACCGATTTAGCTCTAGTTTATGGCAAAATATTCGGAATTCAATGAAGAAAAAAATTGTTAGACGGAATGTTGATATCATGTTAAGATTTTAAGTAATCCGAAAAATTGTGCAATTAGACCAAAAAGTGGCTTAAAATTGTGTATTTTGTTTATATTTTTATTTATAACTTTTTTTGTAATTAATTTATCAAAATTCCGTCTAACCATTTTTTTCTTCATTGAATTCCGATCATTTTGCCGTAGACTAGAGCAAAATCGGTTAAAAATTGGTCCACCGGCAACTTTTTCAAGTTGAGAAATATGGAAAAAAAAAGTTTTCCAGATAATCGAATTTAAAGTTTGAAGTGTAGTTCATTTGCAAAAATGATGTGTAAAACATAAAATAAACAATATTCTTAACCAGCCATGCCAGGGCCATAACTATACCCTTCTTTCTTTTTGAAAGAAAAATGAAATTAAAAATATAAATTAGTTGTTACTTAATTTGCGAATGAATCCAGTAATAAAGTGTACTGCGCATTATCCTGAGCGTATTCATAGTGTGCAGCGCGTTCAAAAAACATTAAATAACTTGTGTTTCATCATGATTTTTGAAGATTCGATGTCAAAGAGCACTCTTCATTGTATGAAAACGTGCAATAAAAAAAAATTGAAAATTTTTCGATTTTTGGCCAATTTTTGGTTCACGGTCCCCTTAAGAAAAAAAAAAAGTAAGAATCATAAAAATCTGAAGTTCATAATTTATCAATTCAAAAAATTAAGATACAGTACTACATTGTTGCCCAGGGTGCTAGTGCGCTTGAGAACCACACATTATTGTGTGCCATGCGGAAACGGGACGAAACTGGAACTTCTCTACGGATGCAAAGTAGTTAGAGGGCGTAGCCCAAAAGCGACTTTGCATCCCGCGGAAACGATTAGTTCCACTTCTGTCCACTCCCTAGTTGCATAATAGTATATTTTAGTCGAGGGCGCCACGGGCGTTTCAAGCTACTTTTTGAACCGAGTGTTGACGTGTTAAAAAAATAAGCCCTCGGGCCTAAATGATGACTTCTGCGCCCTCTAGTTCCACTTTTGCTTGCACTCGAGGTACAAAAAACATTTTATTATTTCAAAACATAAGATAAACTCGAATCTGAATAATTCGTCATATATCTGTGAACACAAAATAAAATATTTCCTTTTTTTTATTTATTTATAAAATAAAATTGTTTGATATGTGGAAGATAATCATTTCTTTCACAACTATTGTTAATTTCACGCAACCTCCATCGAATTTGAACGTAAATGTTTATAGACAAAACTTATGAATTGCTGCACGATGTTAATGCTGAATTGTGACTTTAATATTGATTTTGAAATACAAATAATTCTTATACATTAATTTAAATTTGACCGGATGTACAAAATTATTACAAAATTGTTATGCATAATTGTTTCTGCTTTTTTATTTTTGGACTTGACCAGTTTTGGATCTAATTGTAAGTTTTTTATATATTGCAATTCATATTTATTTGTTAGTTTATTAATTTAATTTTGTAAAGAAGCAAAAATTTTTTGAACAATAAAAATCACATAATGTTCTTCATTAAGACATAGAACAATGTGAATTGGTTATCATGTAGAAGCAGGCGAAAATTTCATCTGGAAAAATAATTATTATAAAAATTTGTGATTAGATAATTTTGTTGTATTTGTATTTTGAAACTGAATTAGTTGTGTTATTCACAAGCGAAGAAAAAGTACAAATTGTTAATAAAAAAGAACATTGAATAGTATCGAAAAATCCTTTTCTTTTTTAACAGTTATTATTATTGAACATTAATTTGTAAGCATTTTTTACTTGTTTGAATTATGTAATTGGAAATTGTTATAATACTTATTGCTTAACTAAGGCTACAATTTAACATAAAATTAAACTACCTCACTCCTTCAATAAAACCCAGTGGGCTGTTTTTTTTTGTTTGTTTGTTTTTTTTTTCACCGTGATAATTTTTTCCGTCAAATATTTAACAAATTGTCAATTGATTTTTAAATTATCTGTATGGCCCTGCGGGCCACAAAGATGGTTTTGCATAACTCTAGTTCCACTTCAATCATTAATCGAGTTTTACTGTACAACATTACTATTGTTATTATTACTTATATATTAAAAAATATTCATTTTTTTAATAAATGAAGTAGTCTTCTAACCGTAGTCTGAAAATTACCAAATTTCAAACAATTAAACGATAATACCTAATATTTTAATGGATGCAATTTTTTAAGGCAAATACTCAATTCATTCAAGGCCATCGGGAGTTGCGCAATTTGAATAGAACCAGTGATGAAGCAAATCTTTTTATTAAAAAGATGAAAGTATTACCTCTTCTCCCACCAGAAGAAATTACTCCAACGTTTTTAAGAGCTGTTGATAATCTTTCACCGCCATGTGCAGCTGGATTGCAGTTATATATCAATTATTTTCAGCGTCAATGGTTGCAAGTAGTAGGGCCTGCAGTTTTATCTGTCTGCGGTATGCTCCGTAGAACTAACAACAACTGCGAGGCCCTGAACAGAATCTTGAGAGATAGATTGGGGGAAAACCCAAGTTTATGGACCTTTTTAAGTAAGCTATTTTATATTTCATTATTATATCAAAACATATGCTCCTTTAAGGAAAAGTTGTGCATACTTTTATTACGCCATATTTACTTTACTATGTTTTTTTCGGCAAAACTGTTCGGGAAATTTACAAATGGAGTAAACTGCATTTTATTACAAGTTTATAAACCATAAAATTTAAGATAAACGTTTCCATTCGTAATTTAAGTTAACATATCACTATGTTATATTACAATAATAAATCGTATATTACAGATTCTCTATCTACCCACAAATGGAGGAAACTCAAAACTCACTGCTGTACCTCTACACACATTTCTTACCAAGTATTGATTTCTGGTAAAAAAAAGGGCATAGTTGTATCTGCAACTCATTTACAATTCCTTAGAATTTTTTCACATACATTACATTAACATACCATTCTTTATTTCAACCCGACGTTCAATTTTTCTTGTGCAATTTTTACATTTACTTACATATCATATCATAAGTAACAAACAACGTTAAAAATATGTTTGTTTTCTCCTTCTCTCCTAAGTATTTTATAATGTATCTTATGAAATATCTTTGTTCTTATCCTTATTATCCTTATTGTTCATGTTTCATTTTGCACCGTTTCATTCCATAAAAATGAGTTTTTTTCTGATACACTTGCGTGAAGTATTACACCTATTGCAAGGGCGGCATTTATAGCAATCCCCCCGTCTTAGGGGTTCTCATACCACGTACGTATTCTGTCTATTTTTTGCAATCCTAAAAACCCAGTCAGTCATTCAACCATTCCGCATTCGTCCAGGTAACTACCTGTGAGAGGAGAAAAACCTTATACGAAAACCCTTACCGAAATGGCTCACTTTGTTAAGGCAGAAAAAAACGTCGCCAGGCGAGATTCGAACCCGCGATCATTCTCACCAAGCAAGGCCTTAACGATTACACAAAAGTGTCGTATCATAAATATGAGATATGAATATAGTATAACTGTTTTTATAACTGTTTCTATAATATATTATATTACATTATTATTAAGCCAATTATTTAGCTTCCAAGTTCAATTCAAGTATAAAAAAAATATTTTTTCATTACAAACGCCCGAAGTTACGAAGTAATTTTTGTGATTAAATTTTGATTCGAAAATGAATTAAGACATTTTAATAAAATAAAAATGAGAAACGTGTAGACAAGATCGGCCCAAACTGACCCAAGTACGGTGAATATTACAAACATCTAATTTGACTTTAGAAATGCACTTCATTTACACGTAATTTTCATGTAAAAATCATAATTTGCATGACTAGTACATTTTCTTTTTTGATACGCACCTAATTTTCATGTAAAAATCCTAATTGAATAATATGTACAATTGTACATAATATACATACATTCATACACGATTATTAAGTTGAAATATCATCTTTTCCGAACTTCAAAATAGTATAAAAAATTGGACTTTACTATCCGTTATTGTAGATTTTAAATTCACTTATAAAATGTTTTATTGTATATTGAAAGTGAAACTTTAGGTGTCCGCTTTTTCTCTGTGAGTTATTATGCATTTTGGAATATCCATTTGTCTTGCACTTATTGAAATGATAAGACTTTGAACAGAATACCAAATCACTAATCACTAATCATGATTGACTATCCTTTATTGTTTGATGCAATAACAAAAGAAAAGAAAGGTTTTTTGGAACCTTAATCACTAAATCTTTTTATTCTGTTCAGATTGATATTGATCAGATAAAGGATTGACGAATCATGTTATTAATTTATTTCATTTACCATAATAAATATTGTTTGTTTGTTCAGGACAATTGTTAATATTGCAAAATAGAACGAAGACTGACCTACAAAATCTGGAGCAGCAGGGTCGCGCAAGGAATACACCGTTAGTTCAGTACGTTATGAATAACCAAGTTTTGGTGCATACTTGGATGTTGATGGAAGAAGGAAGGATTAGCATCGATGAAGCTTTGGATATATTTATGAATAACGTAAATAATATTGCAGATGTAATTAATCTGTACTATGTTATCATCGACGAAAGTAAGTTTTGTCATTTCTTTAATTTTTATAATTTTCATTTCACTTTTGAAGTCAAATTTTATAACTTAGCCTATTTTGAAACCAACCTCATGGACTTTTGTCCAAAAAATTATTTTCATATCAATTTCCAATACAATATAAAAAGATAATAAATGATTCCAATATTTTCATCTGTTACAATTTAATAATTTTATTTATTTCTTTCTTTGTTTGTTTTGTTTTTTTTTTTTTTCGTTTGTTCCACCGTTATTATTGCCGATTTGCAGTACTGCAAACGAATCATTGAGGTGAAATTTCAGTGCTACAGTCCCGGAGTTGGGGTGTTTTTAATTTATTTTATTAACAAAAATAATTGATGTTTCTCAATAATATCCGTCAAATCTGTGCTTCTGGGAGATTCAAATGAATTATACAAAGATTATTTTTACTTGTTATTATTTGCGTAGTAACTACATTAGAATTTTTCTCCACTTGACAAACGCCCGTAGTTACTGCGATTGTATAGAATTATATTTTAAATATTTACATAGCGCAAAAAATTCTTCTACAATGAAAGATTTGACGGATATAGTTTATTTTTTCAAATTATTGATATTAAAAAATTATTTACAAAATGTCTATTTTAGTAACAAATGCACTGAAATATCACCTTAAGGCGATTCTCCAGGTCTAAAGTACCGGAGTTAGTGTCTTTTCTAATTATAATTTTTTGGTAATGAATTACATATTCTGAAATATATTACGTAATTCTTTAAATATGGGAGAATTTCATAGCTGCAGAAAATTAATATTTTGTAGTTTACGTTTGGCTGTGTAAGCTCCCCCCTTTTTTCATTATGTACACTTTACAAATAAAACGGGGGAGGTTTTACAGCCAAATCTAAACAACGAACTATTAATTTTCTTTTACTATAAAATTCTCCCATAATTAAAAAATGACGTGATATATTGTAGAATATTTAATTCATTACCGACAATTTGTAATTTAAAAAGACACTAACCCCGGCATTTTATAAGTAGAGAATCGCCTTAAATTGTCAATCAATGGAATTTTCATTTGTTTGAGATGATGCTAACGAGGAAAACGAAAGTAATGCTGATACTGAAATACTAGAAAATGAGAATGACTCTATAATTGTACCCGTGCAAAGTAAGTGTTAGAGTCTATATTACTTATATGGGTAATGAAAAATCGTTAAATTCGGTTATATGAAATATACAGAAAAATACGATAAATTAAAACAAAATAACACGTTTCTTTTTGTTTTTATATGAAAATAAGTAACTATGAGAGTTTTTAAGTATAAAAAAAATAATATTAATTATAATTAAAAGAAAAAAAAATCCATGCGGCTCAGTCAACAACATTTACTTTTCACCTTTTTAAAATCTCGTCTAATAATTCAACTATTTTTCACATTAGGAAATACTGTTAATATTGGCAATGCAAATGGAAATGAGCATGATACTTCTTCGGAAAGTAAGTACATAGTTAAGCCTGCATAAGTAAGATTTGATTAATGTGATTAACTTTGCAGCAATTATTAAAACAAAATTATGTGTCATTTTTCAGATGCTCCAGTACACAATGCAGGTATTCCAGTGTTCGCGATAATCAATCAGTCTTACGATAGAGATTGTATAATCTGCAGAGAAAATGAATCTTGTATAGTTTTTATGCCATGTAAACACACAATCTCATGTGCAGCATGTATGAATTCCTTGGTCGACACAGCGGAAGAAGAAGGACGGCGCTTAACCTGTCCCTTTTGCAGAAGCTTTGTAATGGAAGCAATAAGAATTAAAGGAACGGAAAATGCTTTGCAAAATACACAAGATTCAACTCGTCCAAGTATAAAAAATTTATTATAACATTTACACTTAAAAAAGTTCTGTCTCAAGTTTTTGTTCATTTATGTTGTCCATTTTTAAAAGTTTTTTTTTATCCATTTAATTGTTATTTTTTTTTTTTTTCATTTAAAAAATTTTTTTTTTGTACTTTAAAAGGTTTTTTTTTTAATTTTCGGGAATTACAATTTTTATTAAATAGTAATTGCAAGTAATAAAAATTAAAAAAAATTATATTTAAATTATGTCTCTAACAGATGCTGATCACAACAGAGAAATTCCAACTTTCAGTACGGCAAACAACACATTAGACCACCTCTGCAAAATTTGTCATCGGCGGCAACCGGAAGTTTTGTTTATGCCATGCAAGCATCGAATTTCGTGCACTACTTGTGTTAATGCACTTCGAAATATTGCCGAAAATGATAACTGCAGATTACTCTGCTTGTCTTGTGCTGCACCTGTAGAAGAAGCTCATCGTACTGTTATGCCCTGTTTATAAATATAATTATAAATCAATGGCGTCTAAATGTGTGTAAAAATAAAAATTGCACATTAGTCTGCCATTATGCCGTGCCGTGCCGTGCCGTGCCGTAATGTGACTGAAAGAAACTTACTGTTTTACCATGCACTGCTTATATAGTAATATCATAAATCATTCAGTAGTCATGCGATAGATCCAAAAGAACAAATTTTAATTAATGAAAAAAAGACGTCATAAATAAGATGTATACTTTTTGTTTTTAATTACATTTATAGTAACAAATATTTCTTTTATCAAACGTAAGAAAGTTATTCTTCTATATTAAATAAAAATTTAGTTCGCACTGCAAGATTTGTGCCGTTTCAGCTAGTCATATTTTATTAACAGAAATATGTTGTGAAAAAAGTTTACTGTATTACGATACACTGCTCATAAAAATAATTACAAATGATCGAGTAGTTATGTGATAGATCCAAAAAAAAAAACAAGTATTAATAAATAAAAAAAAGAAATATATACACTGCTCATAAAAATAATTACAAATGATCGAGTAGTTATGTGATAGATCCAAAAAAAACAAGTATTAATAAATAAAAAAAGAGAAATATTGTAGTAAAATAAAACGTCATGAAAATATTCTTCTGTAATAAGTTAAACATAAAATATAGATTGTAATGAAAGATTTGTACCGTTTGCAGTAGTCATGTTTTATACGCTGAAATCGCTACTTCAGTTTATGTCATGCAGACACTACATTTTGTTCACTATGTGTTCCAGTGCGCCAGGAAACTATCTAAAAACTAAACATGAAATAAGTATGTTCCATAAGTAATAATGTACCTGAAATGCGTTCTGTGATAAATAAAATATAATAAAATATAAAAATTTTTGTTGTGTTTAACTTATTTTGTAATACAATTTTTTCTATAAACAATTGATTACTATTTCACAATTATATTAAATCTTAACCATTACCTCGATTTTTATTCAAAAAATGATATGTATTTACATCATAACTTCTATAATTTAAATAATCTTTAACAACTGATTGGTTATTATTTGAACGTGTGTTTCAACTAGACAGCACTAAACTTTTTTTGTAACGGATAATTTATTGTAAATTTAAACTTTACACAATATAATTTAATATAATTGAACGACTTTGCATAATTTTTTCAAAATTTTGAAAAGAAAAATAAGATTTTATTTTTAATCTAAATCCTTGAGATACTGATTGGAATTATTACTATCGGTAATGCAAAAAAATATTTATAATGTAAATGTTGAACATATATGAATCAAATTAAATATTGACTTTTTTACTCATACTATGATCATCATTCCGCAAATAATAAAACGTATTATTTGGTTTTATTATAATAAAACCACATTAAGGTGATATATCAAGTCTAAAGTCCCGAATTTAGGGTGTTTTTGTTTTATTATGCAACAAATTATAATTCATGGTTCTACTATATTTTACACCAATAGTATATTTCCAGCGAGGGCGCCACTGCGCCCGAGCTCCGAATGCTATTTTTCATTGCGCGGGAGAGCCACGAAAAGTGGACTTTTCGCGGCTAGCACTAAAAAGTAGTTCGAGGGCGTAGCCCGAGAGCACTTTTTAGTGCGCGAAGACGATAGTTCCACTTTTCGCCGCTCTCCTAGCAATGAAAACTTTAGTAATGGGAGAATATTTCATACTGCAAAAAAATATTGTTTGTAACGTATTTTGGCTTTATTTTCACTCCCCGTTTTTTTTAAAAAAACGGCGTGATAAAAAAACGAGGAGTGAAAATAAAGCCAAAATACGTTACAAAAATTATTTGTTTACAGTATGAAATATTCTTCCATTACTAAAGTTTGGTCTAAAATATAGTAGAACCATAAATTATAATTTGTTGCATAACAAAACAGACACCCTACATTCGGGATTTTAGACTTGATATATCACCTTAATTGAAATATTTATTGCATTGTGTTACCGTTTACAATGATACACAAGATCTGTTTCACCGGAGTTAGGATCTTTTTAAACTGTAATGTTTGGTAATGAATGAATACTTTTTGCACTAGTGTGAAAAAAGTCACTTTGCGCACGGACAATTATTGTATCGAAAAATGTGGTTCTACACAAGGGTGCAAGCGTCCCTATGTCGGTGTGTACTATTATATATTTCATTTTTTTTTGTTTATTTTTAATTATTTTATTTTATGTATACAAGTTTCAATTTCAGTGTTAATTATTGATAACAACAAGTTGCTGGGACAACCGTTTTTTATAGAAAAAATTTTTGCCTTCAATCAAGTATTAAAAAAAATAAATAAATAAATATGGGTCATTAAAATGAACAATTATAGCAAAAAGCTTTTTTTTTATGAGAATACACCGGAGTTAGGATCTTTTTAAACTTTAATTTTTTGGTGATGAATGAAATATTGTTAAATATATCACGCAGTTTTTTAATTATAGGAGAATTTTATAGTAAAAATATTAGTATTTTGTTTTTTAGTTTCAGCTTTATAAGTTCATCCGCTTCATTTGTAAAGTGCAGATAAGAATCGAAAAATTTTGTTCGATACTCTTTTCCGTGCAAAGATACACTCATGGCTATACCACTCGTGTGCAAAATGGATACTTTTCGTACTAGTGTGAAAAAAGTCACTTTGCGCACGGACACTTATTGCATCGAAAAATGTCGTTCTACGCAAGGGCGCAAGCGCCCCTATGTCAATACGTACTATTATATTTTTTTTTTGCTGATTATTTTCAATTACTTTAATTTATGTATGACAATTTCTTATTATTCTTAAATCAGCGATGATTATTAATAAAAACAAGTTGCTTGCTCAGACACCCATTGTTTATAGAAAAAAATTTTGCCTCATCCAATTAGTTACTTAAAAAATATTGAATAAATAATAACGGTTTATTGAAATAAACAATTACAGCAAGAAGTTTTATTTATAAAAAATATATGTTCGAATAATTTCGTATAGTTGTTGCGAATGATAAATAAATAAATATAATATTGGTGCTGAAATATGCCGCACTAAATATACGCTCCTGTTTTTTTTGTCCCACGATCTGTCATGAAATG
>JABFOU010000055.1:0-17011 GCA_022817745.1 Scelioninae gen. 1 sp. ZL-2020 | reverse complement strand
ACAAAGTGTTTAGCACTTACGTATATTGAAATTGATTTATGTTGCACAAAACATATTTATGATTATGTGAGAAAATTTGCTATTTCAAGTGCTATTTATACCTAACAAATGAGTCTTAGTAACTAATTATCTTTGCTTAATTCAGACCAGTTTCCGAAACCTTAACATTCAAGTTACAATTCCTTTTATTGAAGAAAATTAACAATAATACACAAAAAAATAACAGATGTTCAAAAAAATAAATAATGAATAACAGCATAAGATGCGAGAATAATTGCATACAAATTAAGTCATTTTGCAGTGTAAATATTTTATTTACCTTGTTCTTCCGGCGTTTCTTCATCCTCTTCATCTTTGAATTCTTCGAAGATTTTTGGTTTCGAACTCTTTGCTAATCTATTAAATGATAAATATGTTTGTTGAAATATTTATTAATAATAAATTACGTTTTGTTGAGGAAATATTTTTCATCGGTTATCTTACTTAGATGCGATGACAGTGGAGTCTAATTGATCTTCCTCTTCTTCTTCTTCGTCCATCATACCTTCATAATTGTACGGAGTCTTTGGTTCTTCAATTTTCATATGACCATAATCCTTTTCAGCTGGATGCAAAGTTGCAATAATATTCATTTCATCCCATTTTGTTTCTTTTACCGCTCGACTATAAATACAAAAAATTTATACATTTATAAAATAATTTTTGTTTTGAGATTAGAAAATTAAAAAGGTGAAACTTAAAATTTCGTTTGTGATTACACATATTTTTTTGGTACATGGAATTGATAGTTTTTGAAATATTTTTTTTCTTTTTTGTATATTTTGATTTGCAATTTACATCTTTTCAAGATAAACACAATTTTCTACTGAAAAACAACACTTTTTCGTTGAAAAGGCTTCTTTTTATCTAGAAAAAATATTTTACGAATTGTATAATAATATCCAGTGAAAACTATTCTCATAATACGAAGTTATTTACAAGATCGAGCTTGAAATGAATTTTCAGCGAAACTTTTTGTGATCAGAATGCGAATTTTTGCGAATTGGGACCAAAAAGAGCGATTTTTTATGAAGCGTGGAAGGATGTTTTGCCATATGTGAATTGTTGTCTGTCAACAAGAGTCAACTATAATTGACATTTGCAAGAGAAGTCATTTTATGTAACAAAGTTGTACTAAACCTTCGGTACATTGGGACAGCATTTTTATTGGTTTCTTAGGTGTCGGATTAAGATAGAATTGAAGTGCTTACCTAGGCGCTTCTTGACTGTCAAAACTACTAGAGTTTTTCAAAATGCCTTTGGAAGGTCGTTTGCCCAGATTTTCGGCCATCGTTTCGCACAACTGTCAGTGAACCGTGTTGTTGTTGATTTTTTGTTTATAAAGCAAGCCGACTTTGTTCACGACACGATGTCTTGCATTTGTTGTTTATTTTGAATTCGAAATGTATTGCGTCGATAAATGTGTTGCTCGCGCCCGAAATAAAAACACTTTGGGTGAGAAAAAGAGTAGGCCTCACGTTACCTGGAATCGCACTCACAACTTGTAATTTGAGAGTTAGAAATTGACGGATCTGCGAACAGAGATTAAAATTCGGTGCAATACGCTTTTTCGCATGATAGCGAACGACTTTTCGATTGACGAATACTTCTCACTTCTCGCTATTGACGTTAGCGCCAGCGTTGACCTCGCGGCGAGTGCCCAATTTCGCACTTCGCAATGTCGGTAGTATAGGTTGCAACGTAAATTATCGATCAGAGTATTTGATTGCTTTTTGTTTTATTGGTGCCCTTTTTGATTGATATTTTATTCCTATTTCGAGAAAAATAAAGTTAACACGTAATAAAAATGATACATTTTGTAGTAGAAATATTCCTTCAAAATGAGGCAATATTTCGATCTTACATCAGGTATTTTTGAAACGTATTAATGTATTATTAATAAGAAACTTCAGTGTCGGTAATAGACTTAGATATCACCTTAAGGCCATGCCGAAGGGAGACTTACCGACATTACAGATTTTTCAAATTATAATTAAATGGTTTACTGTATATTAGTTTAACGACCAGAGCGGCATTTTCTCAATATTTTTACACATTTTCAATAAGGTTATGTTTTATTTTGACATAAATTGTAAATAATTAATGAGTTTTAGTTTTCGAAGTGGAAAAAATCGTAGAACTCATTAATTTTCGTAATTCTTTGTTAAAAAATATGTTTAAATATATAGAAATATTCTCCCATAATCACAGAATACCGCTCTGGTTTGTTTGTGAACAAATAATCAATATATTATTTTATATTAACAAAGTCCCCAACTCCGGTGCAGCAGACCTTATACATCACCTTAAGGCGATGAATCGGTGAACCTCCCTTCGGCATGACCTTAAGCCTAACAAAACGTCAAGCTGCAATCATAAAAAGTACAAAAAAACTATTCAACACTATTCGAAAGTAAACAGTAATTATGTGCTAATTGTTTACTAATTATGTATTTGAAAAATTGTTTTTTGCCTCTCCTGCTTGGAATAGTATATTGTACGCGAGGGCGCTAGTGCGCCAGAGGGTTACACGTGATTTTGTGTCACGCGGGAGCGGGACGGAAGTGGACCTTTTCGTCCCTAGGGATGCAAAGTAGCGAGGGCGTAGCCCGAGAGCGGATTTGCATCCCGCAGAGACGATTAGTTCCACTTTTGTCCGTTGCCTAGTTGCACAAAATACTGTTTTTCATTCCTGTGCAACTTTTTTGCCCTTTTTTGTTCTACGACAAAAAAAATTTTTTTTGTTCTTGGACAATAATAGAGGACAAAAGAAAATAATTAACCAGCGGTTACACTATTGTCCAAAATTAGCGTGCGAGAGCTGTGCTTTCCGTCCTTACCTACGCCATAACCGAGCTAATTTACAGTAAACTTCGGCTACCCAGAGAGCAGCATGTTGCTCGCACACTCGTTACAAAAAATATTGTACGTAACTTGAATAAAATGTCAACGATTTCTAATTGAGTGTTTGAACTTCGCCGTCGTCAAAAATTGTCAACGTTCTGTCCTAGTTATGTATATACTATTTCCATCGAAAAAAATATCAAAAAAAAAATTATTCTCATAAATGTTTACCATTTTCAAATTTTAATCTACATTTCACATACTTTTATGAATTGTAAAAAAAATTTTCTTCAATTTCAAGAATTATTTGCAGAAATAAAAATTTAAGTAAATCTATATTGTATTTAATGTTTGAAACATTACTGTACTTGAAGTCGAAAAATTGATGACATTTTAAAATTTTACTCAATATTCATATTTCATTATTGGAAGTGTCTATTTGGACGGACAAACTTGAGACTCGAAATACGAGAATCGAGATTCGAGGTTTCGAGCTTTTCGAAGCTTGAAAAGCGAAATATAGTGCAACACGATGCCATGTACTTCATAACATGAAATAGAACCAGAAGTACGTTTTTGTACAATATTAAAAATATAATTGAACGTCCCGATTCTCAACATTGAAATTTACTACATTGATGATAAACAAAATTATAGGGGAGAGAAGTCTATACGTTCGGACAGTTTGAGGGTTCAGATAGAAAAGAGCACACAATGTAAATTGTATAAGTGCTTCCTTTTCTATCTGATCCCTCCAACTGTCCCAACGTAGACGTCTCTCCCCTACATTTTATTTTCTTAATTTGAATAATAATATTAAATAAAAAATTAAATTATAAAATTTTTGCACAAATTCTAAACAGATATATTTAAAAAAATTAAACATAATTTTTTATACAATTTCATATATCGAAATATTGTTAAATATTTGCTGTGTTATTTTGAAAATAGCACAAAATATTTGAATGAGCAAATATTTTCTTCTAAAATTCAGTATAATAATACAGTAAAATTCGCTTAAGACGTTTTCTCGGTAAAGACATCTTTTTCATGATTCTTATGTATAAATCATCTAACATATATTTTGTTTTTTTTTACTACGACAAATTTATTTTATATTACTACGAATTTACGGCCGATGTAGTCGTTTGAAGTAGTTCGGTCGTTATGCGATGTACGTTAAACTTTGTATAAAAATGGGTTAATAAGAAAATTTAATTGTTTTTTTAATGATATGAAAAAAATAGGGTCTTACCATACTCAATTTTGAGAAAATCAACATTGAAATTAATAATTTTAACATGGGCTTAATATCTTTTTAAAAATACGTTGAAAAAACAGAAAAAAACTAAATGTATGAAAGAAAATATTGCAAAGTTTTATTTTTCATAAGAAAATATATACCTTGCCAAACTATTTTATTAGTATGAATGAAAAAAGTCTTAGAAAAGCTGATTTAAAAATGATTTAACGAAAAATGACAGCCATTGTTGTGAAAAGCTATAGTCAAATCAAATACTATATTTACATTTAAAATTAAATTTATGACCTTTTAGTTTACAACTTTATAACTAAACAATATTACTACACAATGTGATGCGATTGAAATCAGTTTATTTATATTATTCTTGCATTAAGATTGAAAAGTATTAAAATTAATAGGTTATTGTTTTGACTAGCTCCCAGAACGACCAAACTACTTTAAATTAAAAAAATGTTCGTTCTAATTTAATGATTGTAAATTAACAAATTTTTGTCGTTTAGATAATATAACTTTATTCATTATTATCAGTCACATGGAGAGTAAGCTTGAATAATAATGGTTATATATTTATATGAAAACTTAATTTATACAATTTCATTTTTCGAGTCTATGATTTTTATGTATGTTTGAAATAATTGTTGGAAAAAATTATTCAGTCATGCGTTTCATTTCATAAATACTCTAAAACTCTTCAGTAAGGCTGAGTATTTATTGCCTTAGACACTACATTGTTATACACATGTTTGATCTTATATATAGTAGACATCATTGTTACTTGGATACTTGTAAGAAAGTTCCTACGACTCCACCTATGGACTAAAATGAACTAGTATGTGCAATTTCATCAAAATCTGAGGGGGTCGTCATTTTTCTTAACTGTTTTGACATGGATTGACCCATAGAGAAAATACCAAAAAATTCCTACGTTCTTATATCTAAAAGATTGGGCTTTTCAACATTATTTCCACTCATTGTAGAACAAATACAAGCGAAAATAATACATATTATGTTATTTGGTGCTGAACACCTGGGGATGTTCCCTTATAAGTGAAATTTGAAATTTCCGATATTACGTTTGTAGAACACAAATAATGAAATTGGTACAAAATTAGCACATAATTAGTATACCTCAACCTCGATTCAGCGACGTTGTTTGTCTCTCTCAACCTTGATTCAGTGCCTATATACTGTAACACGTAAGTACGTGTTACAGTATGTGGGCGTATATTCAGGTGTATATTATTATGGGCTAGTTAGTTTTGATAGTGTCGATACTTAGAAGTGTAGTTGGCCGGACCTTACATTTATGTTGTCATAGATTCTACAAAAATGATTAGCTACAGTCTTAGTTACAGATTATCCATCGCTGGTAATTAAAAAAATCATATTGTATATTATATCAATATTATAATATATTATGTTTTTTGACTTTTTGAGTAAGTTATAGGACCAATGTGTTATTTGAATTTGTTTAGGCATTTATATTCGTGAAACTAAAGAGATATTTTGACTTTATTACTGAGAAATAATGAGTAATTACAATATAATTACTTTTTAACTACTTTTTTTGTAAAGATGAAAAATTATCCTATATTTGTTATCAATTTTAATTATTATATTCCAAATTCTTATTTCATGAACACTAATTTACAAAATATTTCATACTTAGGGATATTTAAATTCATTTTTGTAAAATCAAAATTGAAAATATGATTCAGTTATACAATTGGATTGCCAATCTCTGCTTATGGGCAACAATCCTAGACTTTAACCACTCAATCACATCAACTTATTGAACTAACACTACATCGGCATCTAAAATGACAATTCGTTTCCAAAAAATTGAAAGCCATGAAAATGCAGAAAAAGACTTTTTTCGAAATGTTCGGTTGGCTGGAGGAACTCTATTTTAATATAAAAAACACTTTTACGTGCTTTTCTCGTGTTTTTTCAATGCGAAAAAGGCAATTTTGCCCTTACGAAAAAAAATGTTTGTTGGCCGATGAAAATATCGATACGCCCTTATGTGACAACGTAAGAAATGATATTAAAAGAATTTTTAAATCATAAGAATAGGTGCCTCAAGAACTGTTTTCATCGCAATATCACGAAAATTGAACATATTATGAGTCATACCATGTCAAATCATTACAAAAAATAGATTTGCCGGAAAAATTGTATACAGGTTTGTTTTTGTATTGTACTAAGATTCTTCAAAGGATTTTTTGATCGGACGAATATTTATCAAGTTTTTATTCACTGTCATAATATTAAAATAATCATCTCTCTGGCGAGAGTAGTACAAAATATGCTATATCTTTGTGACTAAGCTTTGTAACAATATTTTATTATACACTGAGAAAAAAAACATACAATAATAACTGAAATTATAGATTGTTTATACTCAATCATAACAGCAACTCGGTTTCAGTCAAAATCACAGATCGAATCTGTAGTTTTTGCTTGTGGAACTAGTGTGTCAGCGCTTTCTACGTTATCGACAGTAAAAACAATTAACAGAAACAACAGAAACTGCGGTTTTATTATGTGAAAATTACTGAGTATGGAAAAGCTATTTTAAAAAATAAAATCCAATCTTTCTGATAGGTTTTTTTTCTCAGTGTAGGTTAATTTGAAGCTCTTGACATAAGGAAACTGATGCTGCAATGAAACATAACTACTTTACAGTTACTGCTTTCTGATTGGTTGAAAACCGTAAAAAAACGTTTTTTTGAATTCCAATAGAACGGGGGTTTTTTAGCTAAAATTTTTAGGAGATTTTTTAAGTACTTTTATGATGGAATACATGATTTTAAAAATATGAGCGTTTTAAGCTATAAAAATACACTGAAATCATAAAATACAGTACCTATAAAGTACCATTAATGATTTTAATATCATTTAAACTGACCAATTTTCAATTACTTTTATCTTTGCTCGAAATATTGATCGAAAATGAATAATTTTTTCTTTAGAAATGAAGGACAACTTTTCCACTTTTATAATATCCTAATTTATATATGTATCATTTATTTTACATACCCCCACCTTTCTTACTTCCCCCGAAAGTGGGGCCAAAGATGATAATTTTAACACAAATATTGAACAAATTCAAATGTTTTTTTCTAGCCGCAAATTTTACAAATCACAAAATATATTCAAAGAATATTAAAATTTGATTTTCCAATAATTTTTCATAATGTAATTGCATTTTCGAAAAATCCTAACATTTGCTGGTTTCATTTAATTTTTTGCTAGATAAAAGTATTTGGAAATTGGTAATTTTTTAATGATATTTAAGGTACACTATTTTTCGCTTTCAGTGTATTTTTATAGCTTTAAACGCTCATATTTTTAAAATCATGTATTCTATCATAGAAAGTACTTTTAAAAAAGGTCTCCTAAAAATTTTAGCTAAAAAATACCCGTTTTTTGGGAATTCAAAAAACGTTTTTTTATGGTTTTCGACCAATCAGAAAGCAGTAACTGTAAAGTAGTTATGTTTCATTGTAGAATCAGTTTCTGTATGTCAAGAGCTTCAAAATGACCTGTAATAAAATATTGTTACAAAGCTTAGTCACAAAGCTTGTCACAAAGATGTAGCATATTTTGTATTTGCGAGTACCTGCTCTCTCCAGAGAGATGATTATTTTAATATTATGAAAATGAATAAAAACTTGATAAATATTCGTCCGATCAAAAAATCCTTTGAAGAATCTTAATACAATACAAAAACAAA
Organism: Scelioninae gen. 1 sp. ZL-2020; assembly: GCA_022817745.1. Lineage (NCBI taxonomy): Eukaryota > Metazoa > Arthropoda > Insecta > Hymenoptera > Scelionidae > Scelioninae gen. 1 sp. ZL-2020. Next base: position 9,125 of record JABFOU010000055.1, on the reverse strand, counting down.
CCTGTATACAATTCTTATGATTAAAAATTCTTTTATTATCATTTCCTGCGTTTTCACATAAGGGTGTATCGATATTTTCATCAGCCAAAAAAAATTTTTTGTTAAGACCACTCTACTATATATGTTTAAAATGAAATTTAAATTTGTAAATGTAGAAACATTAATATTAATTTAAATTTAAAGTAACCTTGGTTCAAGAAAAACAGATTTTCAGAATACAAAAAAAAAATATTCCGAAATAGTATGAAAGATAGAACTGAAAATTCACACGTGGTGCATGAAAATTCACATTTGATAAGAAAGCATAGAACAACATAAAGTTTCAGAATAGATTTCGAGTTCATTTCTTATTCTGACATTACATGTTTTTCTATGTTCTTTTAACAGATGTAAATTTTCCGGTACCACATGTGAATTTTCGGTTGCATTTTTCGTAATATTTCAGAATCAATTTTTGTAATTCTAAAAATGTATGTTTCTTAAACAAAGGAATGTAATGGCTTTTTAATTGTTTGTATCACAGAAAAATTTGTTGTTAATACAATTATAGTTTATATATATATATATATATATATATATATGTAATTATATAATTATAATTATTTAATTAAATATAAATATACAATTACATTATTTTTTACATTATTTTTTTATCAATTTTTCGATCTAATGGTTGTAACAATGAGTTAAAGCAATTATGGAACTTGAGTTCGATGCAATAACTTTCCAACCTTTTTTATTCAGGATAGAGTAGGTTCTAGTAATGGAAACCGCCAGTAATAACTGTGTAATATTACGGGGCCATGTGAGATGACAATTTCCTGGTCATGTATTTATTTAGTCAATAAATAAAAAAATTTCGTTAGTTCATATTCTTGTTCAAATAAAACTATTTTATTTTGAATTTAGAATTAAAATTCAAATAATAATCACAATTTAAAAAATTTTCTTTTTGATTTAACAATTAAAAAAAATGTTAATTTTAAAAGTAATAATAAATTTTATCAACAAATAGATATAAATACTAAAGCTGTTATATTATTACAAGTATAAGTCATGTGAAATGGATGCAGATTAATATAAATAATTAATTGAATGAAATATTTTTTGCTAATGTTTTTTTCCATGGAAGCATGTATTATCTTTCAATTCCTTTCAATTTTTCGTAATTAATTCTTTTAAAGAGCATGAATTCGTCTTAACAATATTTGTGAAGCTATCAAATCGGCAATTAATTGTTAAGGTATCGCTATCAAATCAAGAACGACCTTTGAAATTGGTAGCAGTCCGCTGGGTAACTCGCTGTAAGTTGAATTTTTATAAATTATTTTTTCAAACAATTTTCACAACTTTACAAAAAAAATTTTTAACCGCTTAGTTTTCGTGCTATAGCAAATAATCTTAATAGAGGAAGAAGTCGAAGTGAGATTTTTGCAGCGCGAAAGAGACAGTAAAAAACAAGCGAACACTGAAAAGATAAATTTAGTAACTCTGAATATCCTTCCAAACTTAAAATAAAAATATTTTGACATTAATTTTGATTTTGTAAACCCATTTCTTAATATTAATGCATTTTTGCAATATTTTGAAAATCATTTTTCTCAATTTGAAATTATAAAAAAAATTAAAATTTTATCCGAATATATTTCTTGATAAAATTTATTCTTGTATAATTTCTAAATAATTTTACATTTTTTTAATTGTTAAATCAGTCAGTAATAAAATTTTTTCATTTGGAATTTAAATATAGAAATAAAATAATTATTTTATTCATCAATGTGAACCAAGAAATATCTTTTATTTCTTTCTAGAATATAAAAACTAATTTTTATAACAAAATGGAACATAACATAAAACAACATCAACTTTGCTCATTGTAAGTGTATCAAGAAACATACTTTCTTCAACGAAATAAACATTTAAAATATGAATTGAAAATAAAATTTTTATTCTTGTAAATAGATTATGAAACATATAATAGTTAAACTCACTTCATTTTTCGACGATAATTTGAGACTGTCTTCGATTTGGTTGGGTTTATACTTTGGTTGGTTGGGTATTTACTTATATATTATTAACTTAGTTTTCTTAAAAAAATTTTGCAAAACAAGTCAATACATAAACAGTGAAGTTTGTAAAGCAATATGTTGTACTATGACAATATCCTCTAAATCGAAAATCTGGTGATATTTTTGTGTGTTGGTATTATTGCTGTAATAGTGGATGGAAGAATCGTTTTCATTATTTCGCCGAAATGCAGACAAGACGTAAGTTTTTTATATATTTTTTGAAACTTTGAAGAAATTACAATTAATAAATAATTAAACATTGTTTTTTCTGTTTGTGTATTTTTTACAATTAGGTGCCAAGTCATTGGGTGGAACCAGTAATTCCGTAAGTTTGAAGAAGTTTTTTCTTTATTGAAATGTTTGTAATATTAGTACCGGTGCCGTTTGAGGTTAAGGTACTTATTTATGCTGTTGTGCAAAACTTGTTGTGAAAACTGTATAAATTATTAGTGTTTTCTTAATTTGTTTAATTTTATGGAATGTTAAAATGAGAAAAAAACAGTTTTCAAGTGATATTTATCAATTATTTTTGTTTGTTTGTCATTAAAGTAATTTGCGAATCATTAGGAACTGATTAAATTTAAATTTTGTTTACATTTCGTAATCGTTCATTACTTCTTCAGAAATTTCATAGTTAATTTTAATATTGTAAGTATCCAATCAATGTAAAACAATATAACATTTATAAAATAAAAAAAAAATTCACATTAATTGTAACTGTATTTATTGCTATCGTAATAAATTGTAAGAAATATTTGTTTTGTTATTGCGTTTTGTCTATTTTTTTAAACTTCGAAAGAATTATATAAAACTAGTTAAACAACTTTTTTAGCATCATTTTTATAAAATTAGTAAAAACCAATTCAGTAGTTTATAGAAGCTCAATCTCTACATTTAAGAAGATAATTAACGAAATATATGGAATAACATATTAATAAAATCTGTTGTATGAAAATAAAACTAATTTAAAATATCATTCACATTCTTTATTCTCTTAAAACCAAAATAAACAAACATCTAAAACCATAGAAATTCTGCTACAGTTGTTTAAAATAATAAATAGTCCATTTATTTTAAGTGTTTTTATTAGTTTCGTTAGTATTAAAAAATCATTATTCAACGTTGATATTAATAAAGTAATTATGTTATGATTACTTAAATAACTTTAGTAATACCCATGTAGACAAAAAGTACTGAAAAAAAGTCTAAAAAACACTGAAAAAAAGCCAATGTTAACAGGTTTCAGAGTTTTTAGTTATGTATAAAAATCTCAGAAAAAGTCTTGAATTGAAAATGATTGAAATTTTTTTATCAAAAATGCTAAACTATATTATTTTTTATATTTTAGTATATAGTATAGTAACAATATTTTTAAAATTTTTCTATCTTTTTCAGTTTCAGATTTTTTTAGAAATTATCATTTATAACTTAAAACTCTGAAAATGTGTTAAATTGTCACATTTTTAATGTTTTTCACATTTTTTTCCAGCAATATTTCAGACATTTTTTAAAATATTTTTCAGATGTTTTTTCAGAAATTGTTTTCTACAAGGGTAAATAACATTAAAATAACATAATTATTTAATGTAAAAATATTACACAACATAAACAGTATACTGATATTTTTATCCATTTTGAAGCAAATTAAATATCAACTGATCGCTTTATGAATTGATTTAATTCATAATAGTTAAAAATATGAGCATCATTAATTATATATTACCTAAAATGTAATACTGCTTTAAGTAATAATTATTTTTATGTAAATAAATATAAACGAAAATATACAATTTCAAAATATAATACAAGTTTTCTTTTTGTTTTTTTAAACAGCAGAGTTATAATGCCCGGTCTCCTATGGTTAATCATAATCCGAATAAACAATCGCCTATATCTCAACTGCCGTCTTATACTGACCAACGATCTCCAAATAATGAACGATTTGTAACCAATCAGCGACCTAAAAGTAATAAAACTACGTCTACGTCTAGAAAGATATCAGTAACATAATAACAACAAACTGTAATGACAGACCAGCTGTCTGAGACTAACCTCGTGTTTAAAAAGAAATCAGGTCAGACTAATCTTCGGTCTACACCTAACCAGCAATCTATCAATGACCTGCAGTTTGCAAATGAAACAAATTTGGAGACTAACCAGCCTGTTGCCAATCAGTCGCGCGAGGTTTATGAGCTGTGTGGGAATTATCAGTAATATATCAAATCTGTAATTAATCAACAGCATGAGGTCAACCAATCACCTGTCGCCAATGAACAGCCCGTGACCAATCAACAATCTGGGGCCAACATAGAATCTGCCGCCAATCAACAGCCTGTGGTCAATCAATAGTCTAGAGCCAACGTAGAGTCTTCTGCCAATCAACATTCAGTGGCCAATCAGCAGTCTGTAGTCAATCAGCAGTTAATAGGCAATCAACAGTCCGTAGTCAATCAACAGCCTGTGACAAATCAGCAATCTGTGTCCAATCGGCAGCCCGTGAACAATCAACACCTTGTTATTAACCAATTACCAGAGACTAATCAAGTACCTGTAAACAACCGTCAGCCTGCAGATTACCAGGTTTTCAAGATCAATCAGTTTAATCAGGCAATCAATCAACAACCTATACTAAATCAGTCGCTTGTAGATAACCACGTTACTCTGAATAATCAGCAGCTTTTAATCAATCAACAGTCCATAGCCAAAGAACAGTCCGTGGCCAATCAACAGTCCGTAGCTAAAGAACAGTCTATGGCCAATCAACAACCTGCGACAAATCAGCAATTTGTGCCCGATCGGCAGTGCGTGAACAATCAACATCTTCTTAACAACCAATTACCAGCAACTGATGAACTACCTGTAAACAATCGTCAGCCTGTAAATTACCAGTCCTACAAGACCAATCAGTTTAATCAGGCAATCAGTCGACAATCTGTACCAAACCAGTTACTTGTGAATAGCCATGTAGCTGTAAATAACCAGCAGTCTTTGATAAACCCATTGATACCAGCTTATCAACAATTTGCGACTAATCATCAATCTCTCATCAATCAACAAATTATGGCCAATCAACAAATGTCCGACACCAACCAACTGTATGCGAATAACCATCAGCTTGTGATCAATAAGCGGCCTGCAACCAGTCATTTGCAGCATGCTTATCAATTACGTATGAACAATCAGCTACCTGTGACCAACCAGCTGCTTGAAATCAATCAGCCGACTGAGACTTTACGTTTATCAGAGAATAACCAGCAGTTTTTTCCTAAAGAACAGTGGCTGCACTACTGGAATTATATGAATAAACAGTAGCTTGTACCCAATAGTCTACCTATAACCACCCAGGAGCCACATTTTAACAAATTATCGCCAGTCAACTTCAAATTTTTGTGTAATCAGTTGCATCCAATTAACCAACAGTCTGTCTTTAATCAACAACTGGAGACAAATCAACAGGTTTTAGTTAATCAGCAACTTCTGAGCAATCAGAAAAATCTACAGCCTTCAATTGATCAGTTGTCACCGACCTACCAACAGTTTGCGGCTAACCAACAATATATGTTCCATAATCTACCAATGACCACCCAACAGTTTGAAAGCAATCGGCTGGATCAAACCTGTCAGCTACCTTTTGGGAGCCAACAATTCGCATCGATCCAACTGCCTGTGATTAGTGAAAAGCCCAATCGACTGAATCAAGTTCATCAACATACTGTTACTAGCCATCAGTCTCGTGCTAACCAATTCTCTCAGTGTAAGCAGCAACGGGAGACTAAGCAGCTCCGTCAGACCTCTCAGCAGTCTGAGACCACCAAACAAAATCAGGTCTGTCATTATTTAGATAATATTTTTTTAATATTTCAGACCTGAAAAATGTTATTTCCAAACTACCTAATTGTAAAAATAATAGTTTCAAATTTTATGTCATTGAAAATTAGATTTTGATCTGCCAACGTATATAATAAATATAGAATTATGAAATAAAAAAACTAACAAATCTACGTTATTTAATTTCGAAGTTTTAAACAAGTTTTTTATCAAGTTTTAAATTTTTATAAGGAGCTGAAGTCATCAAGTTAAAATAAAATGTATCATCATTAAAAATTGCAACTAAGAAATTATTATTGAAAAAATAACAAAGAATGCAGACATTTCTAGAAATTTCAGTGTTAATAATATTGAAGTAATTGTAATGTATACATATTTATATATTTTGATTTATTAATAAGATTTGATTTAATTCAATATATATGACTATCAGGAGTGTAACCAGTACCAAAAAGATTATGAACCAGAGCTGGTGAACGAACAACATGAGACCTACCAATACCAGCAAGCCAACCAATTTCAACAGCGTAACCAATGCCATTAGGATAACTATCAACGAAAGCAAGCCCATCAACTACAGCATGTTTATCAACACCAACAGACGCACCAATATGAGAAGCTCAGCGATTATAAGCTGGACCACTATAATAAGGACCACCATCAACAGCAACAGATTTTTAAACGACAAACCTGCCATTGTCAAAAAGCTTATGAACAGCGTAAAGTCAATCGATACCAATAACCCTGCAAACAACGGGTGGTTATAAATTATTGTATAAATCTTTTTTTTTTATTTGTTTATAATTTTTTTATATTTAGAGAATGAAAGAAATCAGTAGAAATTGTAATGATCCGGTACGTTTGGGCGCAGACGTTTGGGTGCAAGGAAGTTTAGGCGCGGCCGTTTGAGCGCAGGGATGTTTGGGTGCGATTATTTCGTATAATGATTTATTTTTATTGATCAGTCCTCTGAATTATATTTTTTATCAAACATTATTATTTGTCTATTATTGCTTCCTTCCTTTTTTACATTATCCATCCACATCCACAATTTTATATTTATAAATAAAAAAATTTGTTTAATTAAAAAATGCATTATATGCCATAATCGCGCGAAAATGTCCCTGGACCCAAACGTCCCTACACTCAAACGTCTGCGCCCATACGTTCGGTACCCAAATTGAAAAGATCGATTTGTTTGGTTTGTATATGATACTATTAAATGTACATTTTTCAATTGTATAATATAATTCTAATAATGATTTCAGGTACTTAATTTACCGCGATATGACCAACCTCGGCTTCAGCGGAATATTAAAATGAATGACATAAATGATACGCTTGTTATTAAAAAAGTACGTCAATAATTTTATGTTTCATAGTATTTTCTTATAATTTATACGATTATGTAGGGTTTGAAAGATTAGATAGAAAAAATCACTCAATGTATATTGTATAAGTGCTTCCTTTCCCATCAGATCCCTCCAAATGTCCCAACGTTAACGTCTGTCTCCTAGTTTAAAAATTCAACAAATAAATTTAGTTATGACTCAATTTTTCATACATTTTTATTGCTGAAATTTTTTTATTTTATAGTAAAAAATATAACAAGATTTTTATGATTACAATTGCATAAAATTGTCTTGTATTTTTCAATGTTTAACATTTTTTCAGAAGTGGAAAGTATTTATTACAACTTCTTAATCGTAATTAATATCAAATTTAATTTGTTTTCAATTTTTGACTTTTTTTAAATTTATCAAGTTGTTTGTGTTTTTAAAATTTTTCAAAAACTTGTAGTTTTATACAAAAAATTCAATTATTCATACTTATTTAAATTTCTCATAATTAATATTTCTAAAAAGTGCAATATTATATGATTTAAATAATAAATACTTTCAAATTATTTTTTTCCCTCAATATAAAATAACAATATAACATAAAAAGCATTTACAATATTTTTTAAATCTTATAAATTTTTAATATTTTAATAATTTTAAATGTACACTTTTCTTGTGCAGAGCAACAAAATGTATAATCTCTGATAATATTTACGAATAAAATTAAGAAGTATAATTACGAATTCATGATCATAAAAAAAATTTGCCTTATTTTTACAATTAGAATCATTTTCTTTCTACACAAAATATTTTGAGCGGATTTATTATTCAAATCATGCATTTCAGAATGTTTAAAAATAATATTTTTTATTAAAATTAAATATTGTTATAATTTAAATTTAGAATGATTTCAAATTTTTAAGAAATTTAGAATATAAAATAAAAACTTGAAAATTTTAAATTATTTAAAAATAGTGAAAAAAGTAAATTAAAATTTCTATTGCATTAGCGGTTTAAATTTGTATTCAATCAACGAAATCTAGTTTACTTAATTAAAAATTAGTTATGGTTATAATTATATTGGTAATCAAGTTTCTATCTACTAAAGAAATATTGTGTGAACAGGGGTTTTTTTAATATAATATTAATTTTAATGATTAGATTACTAAGAAGAAAAGAGCATCTGAATTAATGGCAATTAATTTATATTTTTATTTTGTCAATTTCAGATTGTGAAGAATCAAATGCGAAAAGAATTGCAGAAGTTGAAAAAAACTCCAAAAGAAGTGGAAAATATATATTGTCCTGCATCAGCTAAACAATGTGGAAATATTCACTGCAACTATCACACGAAGCATTGAAAATTAGATTTGGATTTGTAAACGTTTAACAAAATGAAATTAAGGAAAAAAATTTTTGTTTTAAGCATTGATATAAAAAAAAGAAATATTTTATTTATGTTTAAAGAATAGTTTATTTTAAGTTAATTAAAAAAAAATAAACATTTCATATAAATATATATGTACTATATAATATGTACTTTATTTACGTACTGAAACATATTCAAAACTATATGTATTATACGTTATTCTATAATAATTCCCTTTAAAAATGTGTATTTGATTAGCTGTTTTGCAATTACAATTCAGGGCGAATACGAATTATACATGGAGAAAACTAATCTTCAACATTTTACTATATTTTCGAGTGAACTTGGGCTATTGGTTTCACATATTTAAATTTTATTAGACAGTGTAGTAAAATTTCAACTTTTTCTATAAAATATTGAGAGATATAAAATAAAGGTAAGGTAAAATACCCAGTGGTTGACGGTCACATTGAAGTATAAAGGACAGACAATGTATTTCAAATGGACTGTCAACTACTG